>JASANE010018804.1:0-47559 GCA_030248225.1 Trileptium ribeirensis
AGTATGCAAGAGATGAGTTCGGATCCATTAGTCGGGAATGTTCGTGGAGACCCTATCGAAGGGACGCCTTGTATGCGCCCGGGTAATTTAGGCGACTCCACTGATACGTTGGCCGACGTTTCCAGCGATATTTTGGGACCCGTCGAAGAGGTGCCAAGTATGCCCTCGGGTAATTCGGGCAACCCAAATGAAACAGGTGTGATTACTGAGGAATCCGTCGAAGGGAGACCATGTATGTCCCCGGGTAATTCGGAGGACTCAGTGAGCATAACTAGTGAGGACTCGGACGTGTGTATGGGACATGAGAACTTGCTTAACTTTACACGAGAATCTAACAACGAACGAGTACATCGACTTGACGAACAACTATTGGACATGTCTGGACTTTGTCTTCCCGACAATATGCCGATCGAACTTGGACGAGTAAGAGAAATGACGGACGAGGAACGCAACCGAATTCTTGGGACTGACACATTGTTCACTATGTCTACGGACCATACTGAGACTGCAACCTATCAATTCCCTCGCATCGAATCGACCGAGGATGCGTGTAACGATTCAGCTGAGGGACTAATACCAATCAATTTTAGGGCTAGCGAAATCAATGCTGACTTCGGACAGCCTTTAGCATTACAACCGCAAGCTCTCTTTTATAGGAGAGTCACAATCGTAATGGAACAACTGAATAATTTGAGCCGACTATTTGAGCTCCGTTTTGAGGTTAGTACACGCCCCGCCTTACAGCGAGATGCCGCTATGCTAAGCAGTATATTAGGCATGGCTTCTCCAATTGGGCACTGTATGACAGGAATGTACCTTGGTCCCGTAACTCTTGCTTCGTTGGAATCTTTCATAGAACTGGTGGGCCAATGCGTGAATGGCCACACGCTCCAACAGGTCATTGAGAGAGAATTCGAGGTAGAGTTGAGTAGGGATCCGGTATGTCGCCAGTGCCAGGAACGCCATACAAAAGATTCGCGGGACATCGGCTCAAGTTGTTACTTTTACGGTCAACGAGGAAAATGGACTTACGATGGTACGCTGAGTACTGCGTGCGCGTCCATCCTCCCGGATGGATACATCGCACCGCACTGGCCTTTCTATGTCGGAATTCAATCAGCCAGAATGCAGAAGACTTTCCGTGAGGCGAACCTCGAGTTACATGACCTCTTGTGCGAGGCGCCCTACTTGATCGAATTCATTTATCGGAACCAAGACACACGCGGCGTTCCGATCCACTCCTTTGTCGACCATGCAATGGACAATATGGAATTCGACGACGAAACTCACCGACTTGCTCGATTAGTGCTGCTAGGTGCACGCTTGAGACTTTTGCGACGCCCCGACATTGCTGCACTGCTTGAGACGGAGGGAAACACATCAGTCGGACTAAAGGTAGGCAGGGACCGCCTAATCTCGGAACTATGCTTGTTTCCGGACGATGCCACCAACTATTCCGTTCCGAATTTGGACAAACAACTAAACACGGCGCTAGCCGCCTACCTCGACTCATCCGAAGACGAGTCGGAGGATAGCTCTGATAGCGATTCAGCCCAGCAAGAAAGCGTAACTGAATCGAGTGACACAGAAATGAGTGACGAGGAAATTAAAAGCGACATTACGGGACACATCGCAAATAAAGAGACCATGAGGGAACCCAATCGAAACGAGGTACGATCCCCTTCACCGAGTCTTAGTAATGGCTTCGGCCATCCATCAGGTATGTGGAGGGTCTGTACAGTCCTATTATTACTTTGGCTCTCAGCGCTCAGTTCTACACGCGCAACACTTTCGCCATTCAGTGACTCAATCTCGCGCTTAGGTGCTTTTGTCAATAGACAAGTAGGAGTGGTCATCGAGCCACAGGGCTTGGTGGTCACCTCTGACCAGACCACGCATCTGCCAGTGGTATTGCAGTTATCACTTCGCGATTGGGAACGCAAGTCCGATCCTTACGTGAGTAAGTTCTGCCCGCCTTATGAAGCAAACGGAAAATGTCGCGCCGACTGCTGCCGAAAAGTCAACTGCACCGAATATCCACAACTACATGAGACCCTAAGAGCTTTGGAAAGCGAGTTGGACGACGCCTACCATGGCGTACTGGACACCAATTATTATTCGCTGCTTGTGCATTCTTTTTGCGTTGCGAACGAGCAATTGTGTGATCTCACACATAAAAGGGAGAAACGCTTTGCCAGCTTAATCGCCGCCGCTGCCGGCGCTGTCTCAGGTTTCCTAGGCCTGGGAATGGCGTTTTCAAATGGAGTACACATTAACAATGTGCGCCAACAGGTAACTGTCCTCGAGAAATTCATGCGCGAGACCAACGATGTCTCCTTTCGAAACACTAAAGCCATAAGGCAACTCACCCGAGCAAACGAGGATATTTACGCCTTTCTACACCATAGCATGCAAGAGGTAGTCTCTATGATTGAGCAGGTTAGGTGTGCCGACCAGAAAGAAATCGCACACGTACACCACCAGCTGATAGATCACATCCTTCGAGCCAATATGCGCTCGTCGGTACAAGCTATAATGGAGTCCATGTTGAACGGCGAATTATCTCCTGCCGTCATCGATGTCGTCATGCTGCGACGGTTATTTTCCATGGATCCACGCATTTCCAAGACCATCCTTATGCGCGAGCCTAGCCTCGCCTATCAGTTTGGTCGCGTCATGCCTGTGAGTGTGGATTTGACTGCTTTTCGCTTTGGATTCATTTTGCAACTACCATTGCCGATGCGCAATGATGTACGTCCGTATTTTCGGATCTATAACACCGGTTGGAACGCGCCTGCCACGCTAACGCAGCTGAGATTGCCGCTCCCTCAATACGCCGCCCGCTTAGGGCACGTTCGCTTCGAATCGCTTAACCTAGGAGCATGCAAACAGAGACCAGGAATCGCTTTCTGCGAACCGCACGCGCTAATCACCGATCATAGCACCAATTGTTTGGAATGGATAATCGCAGGTGAACATGTGCCTGAGACCACTAAACATACATGCAGCAACCGCTCGCTAATAGGTCCACTTACCAACGACACGTCTGTACACACAACTATACAAGGAGTATTGATTCGGACTAGTGAACCTGAGGTCATACTGACAAATCGTAGACAACTAGCTCACGTTACAATGGGTAAGTCGATAAAAGTACCGCCGAATGGAGTGTTATGGTTTCCACACGGAAACTACACTCAGTTGGTTATAGGATCAATAGTGCTCACTAGCATGTTGAAACCCGAGAAGATTACAATAAAATTCGGACCGAATATCACTATTGACCGGCTATCCGGTATCAAACTACGGCCTTTGACATGGGACTCACTTGACAATGCCAAAGCTATAAATTTACGGGTTGCACAGATAGCTAAAGATCAAGTGCGTAGGGTGGTTAATCTCCCCGCTGTGGAGTACACCGGATTCCTGCCCTACTTCCTTATTACCGTCGTTGTGGGACTGATCAGTTTAATCTATTTTATGACCAAATGCAAGCTCCCACCTAAGTACGGATATTACATTCCCCGATGGTTCCCATGTCGTGGACGACTAATCAGGACCGATAGTAAGCCTAGAAAAGTGATTCGATGGACTAGAGCGAGACCCCAAATACCGAGTGCCCCACCCGAGGAAGACGACTTTCCTCATACAGACAGGACCTCGCCGACCGAGGTCACGGTTGGGCCTTCGGGAACGCCGCGCGTGTCCGTAGCGTCCAGCCGTGCCCCACGTCGTTCGAACCGACTACTAACATCACGTAACTCTTCCGAGGAAGAGCTTGTTTTCATCGAAGACGATGAACTATTTGTCGCTCCTACTCGTGACTTACGTCGTGGACCTCGCCAAGGCGTGTTCACTAGACAATTAAACACAATGAACGCAGGCAATACTCCACTACTTATTAACGCAACAATACTTGGTACCCCAGTTATGACACTTGTAGATACTGGAGCCGACGTCTCAATCATGTCCCAAGCCCTAGCCGCTCGATTAGGACTAGTTCCCCGCGACACGACCACTACCCGCATAGTATCAGCTACACAACAAGAACTAACCATCAGCGGAGTAGTAAAAGCACCGATCACAATAGGATCGCTAAGTACACCGTGCGACTTTCAGGTAACAACTGACACACCGTACGAATGCATTTTAGGAACCGATTTCATGGCACTACTACCCTACGTCGCCATAAACTTCAAGGACCGTTGCCTGGATCTATCTAACGGGACTGAGAACTGCTCAGCACCTTTCGCCGACCAAGGGGATTACCGACCCCCGGTTATCAACGTGGTAACCAGAAAATACACTCAAGTACCACCAAACACCGAGTTATTCATCAACGCCATTCCGGAAATCACCCAACCACCGACAGGTCAAGCCTTATTTGTGCCTGACCCCTTTATTAGGGATGTTGCCATCGCCCACTCCCTGGTACTTACTGGCCAACGCATGATACCAATAGCACTAATGAACTTTGGGAATTTTCCCGTCGCCATACACGCTGGACAGACAATAGGACATATTGAGATGCTTGACGACAACGAGGTCGAGTTCTTGTATGACAGTAACAAGCGCCTGCTACAGCTGGATCCTCCGAAACGCACAAAGCAATGCAACAATATTGGAGTTACACGAGACAATGTTGTCCAAATTATAAGTGAACAAAAGAAGACAATTGACACCGAACGATCCATACAAGTCTTGAGCAAAATTGACTTTGGACAAACGACCCTAAACCCTTTCGAACTCAAGCAATTGAAAACGACTATCTCTGAAAACGCAGACATATTTAGTGTACACCCGTTCGATCTAGGCAGATGTGGTGTGCACCAACACAGAATAGTCACGGGAGACGCAAGGCCCATCAAACAGGTACCCTATCGTCTAGCACATTCATTAAGGGAACCCTTGCGTGAGGAATTAAACAATATGGTAGAAGCAGGTCTTATAACGCCATCAGATTCACCTTGGGGTTCTCCCATAGTGTACGTCACCAAAAGTGATGGTACATTACGGTTATGTGTCGACTTTCGTAAGCTCAACGTAGTGGCAGAACGAGACTTATATCCGTTACCCCGCATAGATGACATATTAGGTTGCCTCAGAAACACCAAATTCATGTCCAGTTTAGATCTTAACAAAGGCTTCTGGCAACTGGAACTGGACCCTGAGACCAAGGAGAAAACCTCCTTCGTTACTGTCCATGGACAGTATGAATACAACGTTCTGCCATTCGGACTGAATTCCTCACCAGGCGCCTTTCAAAGGTGCATGTCAATCATACTAAAGGGCCTAGAATGGGAACGATGCCTTATCTATATAGACGACATATTGGTCTTCTCACCCACGTTTGAACAACATCTAGCAGACTTAATAACGGTATTTGACAGATTTCGTAAAGCAAATCTTAAATTAAAACCTTCGAAATGCCAATTTGGGCAGAAACAATTAAAATATCTCGGACACATCATCAGTTCAGAGGGAGTTAAACCCGACCCCGAAAAAACCGCTGCAATTGACAATTACAAACGACCAGAAACTCTCAAACAGTTACAAAGTTTCCTAGGACTTGTAGGATACTATCACAAATTCATACCACACTACTCTGAAATTTGTGAACCGCTCAACGCACTTCGACGTAAGGACAGTGAATTCAAATGGACACCGCAATGCGAGGAAGCATTCGGAAAACTACGCAAGGCATTGGTGCAAGAACCACTACTCATATACCCGGATTTTTCTAAACCCTTCATACTCCAAACGGACGCTTCTGGATATGCCCTAGGAGCCGTGCTTTCACAAAAGACCGACAAAGGGACACTACCTATCGCCTACGCGAGTAAATCACTTGTGGACTATCAACGACGATACCCCGCCATAGAGACTGAGGCTCTCGCCATTAGATGGGCTGCCTTACACTTTCGACACTACTTACTTGGACACGAATTTCACGTCGAAACTGACCATAAGCCACTTAAAGCACTATTCGAGAGACCGCCGCGAAACTCGCGACTAGCTCAATGGCGTAACGAATTACTGATGGAATTCGGTGGTTTTAACATCGAATATCGACCAGGCAAGGCAAATGCCAACGCAGACGGACTTTCACGTGATCCCCGACATGATGTGGAATTTTCTTACTCGTCGGACGAGGCTGAACAGGACGAACAGGACCATCCTCGAATGGTTGCTGTGGCTGTTAAAGGACAGGATCGCGGTAAAGGCAAAGCTCCAGCTAAACCACCCCGACGATTTCCCACCGAAGAAATTTGGAAACGACTTACGCGACAACTCTTAGGACTTCCACCGGACGCTCCTGTTAACCTACCACCCGAGTACGTTAGAGAACGTTTCTATCGTATGTTCGGAGGATCCGATCATGACCCCCTACCGGATCCGACACGTTTCATCTTCTGCGGAGACATAGACGACCCCTGGCCCGAAGGAGTTGAGATCCCCGGGAGACGGACGACTGCCCCAGGACCGCCAGAGTCCACTGATAAACCGACCCACACACCATCTTCTGCACCCGAACCACCCGCCGAACCCCCGCAACCCCAGGAACCCCCAACTGCTCCGACACCGCCCGCTCCTGGTGCGGCGAGTGAGAGCTCGACCCGTGCCACGGCTGGTACACCTGAACCCGCTAGACCACAGACGCTACCGACAACTGCTAGACAAAGATATGGAGGCTTACCCGAAGTAGAGGAATTTGACACATTAATTAAGGTTGCTTACGCATGTGGACCACGAATACAATTACAACGCCCTGAACAGGTCTATGACACTGGAGAACACATATACTTACCACACTTTCAACAATACGAAGGAAGGAACCTTCTCAATTACCTACCATACATTCAACGCAGAGATAAACAGTTTGGTCCTATTTGGTGGTACTTGCACACCCGACAGTCGCCTGCCGATGAAAAGGCAGCAACCGCCCTCAAACTAGAAGCCCACCATTATAGGCTCTGCCCCGACACTGCTATTCTATACTTGCATCCCATTATGCCAAATGACCACCGACCCAAACTATGCGTACCTAGACTACTCATTCGACAGATACTCAAACACGAACACGACACATTATTTGGTGGACATCCAGGTAGAGATCGTCTGCTGAGCAAACTCAAGCAATTCTACTACTGGGAAACCATGGGTAAGGACGTGGACGAATATGTTAAGCGATGTGTACTCTGCCAACGATCCCGCAATCTACCCCAAAACGTTCGAGCCGCGCTCGGAGAAAACCCGTTGGCTAGTGCACCCATGCATCGAATGTTTGTCGACATACTGGACACTCGGGTGCTATCCCGAAACGGAAACAGGTACGTAATTGCCTTTATCGACCAGTTCACAAAACTAGTAATCGCTGCTGCGTTGCCGGACCAAACCGCCAAAAGCGTCGCCAAGGTCTTTGTCGAAGACGTGGTGTGTCGCTACGGCGCACCCGAGGAGCTAGTCTCAGACCGAGGCGGATGTTTCGTCTCCGAAGTAATGGAAGCCTTGTGCGCCAGACTACATACATTTAAGCGCGAAACGCTCAGTTACAACCCGAAGGCAAATGGAGAAATCGAACGTTTTAACCGTACCCTACTATTCCTCCTGAGAGTAGCATTACCTGAAAAGGACCATACTACATGGGACGAAGTCCTGCCGTATTGCATCATGTCCTACAATTCAGCAGTACACGCTTCCACGCACTATCCACCATTCATGCTCATGCACGGATTCCAACCCCGAGTACCGGGTGGAATTGAAACACAAACTGATTGGGGACGCTACCCCGGAGCAGAAGCATACCGCGCTAATGTACAACGGTGGTTAGCTACCATTAGGGATCGAGCCTATCGATCCATGCAATCCGCTCGGGAATACAGAAAACGCTATTACAATCGCAAAATCAAGGTCCCTGACTACCGCGTTAATGACCATGTATGGGTCTATCGATACTATACTACACCAGGTCTATCACGCAAATTAGAACGCCGATGGTGTGGACCATACCAGATTACCAAAATAATGCTACCTTGCATTTGTGTTAAGCTCCCCGGACAACCTAACGCGTCCGATCATGTGGTCCACATCAATCGTACCAAGCCATGCTATCGCCCGCTAAGCAGCTTCCCTGACATGGCTGATTTGCTCAAAGCCGTCCCTCCCGCATACATTGAGGCTGCACTACAGGAACCCGGAGAAACGATCCTCGCTGACAAGTATTTCGCAAGAGAATTACAGGCTGCAGACCCAGAAGCAGTAGATCGGTTGCGCCAGGAGATTGATGGTACATCCGACGTCGCTAGCATAGAGATTGGAGAACCTAACTTAGAATACACGCAAGCCCAGGCAGACATCCACCGCGCCGCAGTAGAACGGCTAACCATTCAAGCCCAAGACTCCTCCGGAGCCCCGCAACAAAATAGGCTTCCCCTCTGTGACCCTGACAGAACCCCGGACACCGAATGGCCCGCTATATCACAGGAACTCGCAACCCAGGACTCCGCTAAGTTACCTTACGCACTGGATAAACCACCAGGTACTTTCTCGCCTGAGTATGGACAACACACCGCCCCAGTAACCCTACGAGAGCAGGAACGAGCCGTTCGGACTGATGAGGCTACAAGGCCTCTAAAGGTAAAACGATTAGACCCCGAACGCGCACTGCGACCATTCAATGCAAACGACCTCGGTCTTGTGGAACTACTCGCTTCACAGGACCCGGACGAAGACTCGCCTCACACTCCAGAACAAGCAACATCCCCAACGTCAGCCATCGAGCATGCAGTCCAAACTTCGCCCCTCACGCCTGTAAAACACCGAGCCGCAATCGCCACTCAAACATCTCGCAGTCCTCAGACACAACACTTAACGACCGAAACAGACCAGCCAGTGACACCATACTACACCTATTATGAGCATTCCGCGTCTTACGAACAACCCTATTCCATACCTCGTCAGGCATATTCCGCCCCACCTACACCACTTCCACACACTCCCCTGATGCCACAAGGATTCGAAGCCACCATAGAGGACTACGTTCCAGATGAATGGCTCACACCATTTCACACCCCTCCAAGGCCACAACCCGCACAATCCGTCCCAGCAACCAGCCAACCTCCACTGGAACCCGCGCCAACACCAAAACCTAAGCCTAAACCACGACGAAAACCAACTAAGGTTCCCGCGCCGACTAGTGAACAAGCATCATCTATAAGCTCGGAAACCACCTCACCGGAAACAGCCGATTTTCCGACACCGCCTCAACGATGGATAATCCCACCACTGCTATCACCCTTGCAGGAACGGGGAACCAAAGATCCACAGGTACCATCCTTTGGTCGATGGACCACCCGAAGACAAAATGAACTAGCACAATGGGAATGGGAAATGCAGGAGATAAGAAGGAAAAGAGAGGAAGCCGCCCGTGCCCGAGGAGAAATACAGGATGCAACTGAATTAATGGAGTACTTAAGAGGATCCCCTATACAATACATCTCCTCGGAAGACCAAGTAGCTGCCGACGGGATTGTAGAAGAATTTATTGAGAGTTTAGCTCGACAACGAGAGGCAAGTAAACAACGTCGACCTTCCGAGTCTTCGGAAGCTGGTCGACCAAAACGATCACGACCACGGACGACAGACAAGGACAATGAGACAATATCAACCATTGGCGAATCAACCAAAGGCTCCTCTACCGGGAGGAAGGGAAGAGCGCCGCCGCGTAGCGCTCCCTCCACCCTTAAGGGAGTTCTAACACGACCATCACGCGCCAAACCACGTAGACAAACCCCCGCTAGGGCCCAATCACAAGTTAGTTGGGAAGACGAAGAGGACGAGGTACCTCTTAGTCAACTTTTACCGGGACCCCGGCGAAGGCCCCACTTTGAACTCGATCCTCCAACAGAGGAGAGCGAGGGATCTCCTGAGATGGGACCCTTTGCACCCGAGGTTAAAGAAAGGGAAGAACCCCCTCAACCTACTCGCCGACAACCACATAGGCAAGCCAGGGACCGTTGTCGTTGGTATGAAGAATACATACCATACGGAGAAGAAGCCCGAGTCGTAATACCACGTTTGGACACCCGACGATTGGAACCTAAAATTACGACACCAGCTCGACGGACTATACCCCTCGCTCCACCGACTCGACATCGTGACCCCGTTATGCCGATGGATTACCCATCTGGTAGTGCTCGTGCACGGCACGACATGTTCGAACCTTTTAGGGACATCTTTGACGAACAAGACATCGAGGACATGCTATCCGCACATCCGGACTTGGAACCGGACGAAGACTGTGGACAACGACAATTGCGACCTGGAGATATCGGACTAGAAGTGGTCCGACCTCCGAGACAACCGCCTCGCGAGCGACGGTTGTAATGTTTAAATCACCCGAGAAACACCCCAGAAAACTCGAGCTCCCGCCGCCAGACTCCCTCAAGAACCGCCACTAATGGCGATGAATACTATTGCAGGAACAACCAATTCAAAGGACCCAACAACATGGAACAAATTCCACAACCTCGAGTGCCGTACTACACCATCAATTATGATGCGCCGATGGAAACGTTCCTGTCCAAAGGTACACATTGGCCAGAACTCTCCAACATGGCTCCGTTAGGCCAAACCGTCACCCAATACCCCATCGAATACGCCTCGACGGAGCAAGGCTACCAGCTCCTCGTCACCTATTTATTCGACGAGGAGCAAGCAAAACAAGACATTTCAGACCTGAAACTGGGAGCTCGAGACGTCAAGGCCATCTCCCGACGAAACAAACAAAAGTTCCTCGACCCCGAAACAACCGAGCGCCTCCGCCCAGTACTCCCTCACCTTATGCGGACGGTGCTCCTGGAAAAATTCAAAATACCTCGATTCAGGGACGCCCTGCTAGCCACCGGATTTGCCCAATTGCTCGAGGCAAATAGATCCGATTCCTTTTGGGGAATCGGCCTAGGGCCGGACGACATCAAGTTCGGCAGACGACCGCGACGCTGCCACAATGTTATGGGCCGCCTATTGGAGGAGGTTCGATCCTTCCTCCGTCACAACGTCACCACCTGGCCAACTGTGTTGATCCTGGGCGACTCACTAGCAACGCCCCTGGTCAATATGGCCGCCTCCAAAGGGTGGTTCGCCCTGGCTTGGCCGGGAGCCACCATGCAATTCTTAGTGCGATTGGCGACGTGCATCGCGACGCCGCAAACCAAGGCAATTATGATTCTCGGTGGATATAGAGCGGCCCTACGACCGAAGCCGCATGAAGGCCGTTTGCTGGACACGCCCAGCAAAGTCATGCGTCGAGTGCGCCGATATATATGCTCATTCGACTACCTCCTCAGTGATGGAGCCCGAGCCATCATCGCCCCACCCCCGCCACATTGGGACATTGGACAGGACAATACTGTCGAGTGGCACGACGAGTTTACCAAGATGTTCCAAGACATTAAGTGGAAATTTCCCGACAGACTACGGAAATCGTCGATGCCGGACTACTCGACCGAATTAACCGAAGCAGGCGCGTGGGAAACTAATACCAGTACCGACGAAGTGGCGGAGCCCCGAATTGCTGAACCCTACATTGGGTACTTTCGTAAGTGGATTCAACAAAGTCTAGTACCCAACAATTGGGAGTAAAACAGTAAGGAGGGAATACCGATAGGACAAAGGAAATTTTTGGTGAAAAAGGACTGTTATGAGCACATGGGGCAAACCCGAACTATCCGTACCATATAATATCATAGTAACGAAGTAATGATGTACTGTTAATATATATTTGGATGCCGTATTTAACCATTTGTCTCGCATTTGTAATTTGTTCATGCATAACCTAACCATGGCACCATGGCCAAATCAAATAAATTTTACCATCTCGGAAAATTCTTTGAAAACCTAGTAAAAAGTCCTTTTCGTTCCCTCAAAAATATAAGAGGAGGACTTTTTTCCGGAATACTTTTCAGAAGTAGAAATTGCTAGGATCTAAGGAGGATTAGGCGGAAACGTGGCCATGAAACGTGGCCAAATGTGTACCGAATAGCATATTTTGAGAAACTTTCCAAAAGCAACCAACTTTAAAAGTTACTAGGCCAGGACCATGATATGCGGACAGAAGCAACGATGGTCAATAAGATACCTCGACAATAACATAAACAAACCAGGAAACCTGAATTTTCAAGTACCACACCTCATCATATTATCTATACAATTTATTATGGGGTCGTAGAGCATCGTTCATTTGCCGGTCAAAACCGGGCACGAGCCTTTTTGAAAGGGGTCTTAGTCGTCGGAGACCCCATTATAGGCGAAAATTTTCATTATAGGGACAACAGAGGAAATTGTTTCCAACCCGAGTAATTAAGTCCGAAAATTTCCATTTAAAAATATAAGAGATGTAACAGGCCCGTTCCGGCCCGTTACGTTTAGTTTTCATGATTTCGGCGTCAAAAGTGCTTAAACGCACCCCAAATCGAACTAGACAAAGCTTACAGGAATAAGGTATTCATGTGTTGCATGGTGCCATGGCGGTCGATGATTGTATTGCGTAGTTTTATGTTTTGTCACTGCTATTTTGTCATTTATATAACCTTGTCATAACCTTTGTCACCGTACCATTTATTGTATAATTATGCATATGTGGACAGGCTCAAGTGAGCCCAGCGAGAATCGATGTAGGCCAGATGTCTAACTTTCGGAGGATGAGGAAGGTAATGGAATCTTTGATAGGATTGAACGGGCAAGCTTGAACGGAACTCGGCTACTTCTCCCTATTTCGCCAGAGAAATTTCAAAATTCCGACCGTCCGGGAATAGGAGGCCTTTGACAATCTAAGGGGAAGGGAAGTGATCAGAATCAAGACCATCAAGTTTACCTGGTTTGAGCGAACCATAGCTTAATGGTCGCAAAAGTAAGCTGAAACAAATGGGTTACGGTAGTTTCCGATTATTCGGAAATAACGGACCTCGGGCCTGTTTATCGGCCCGTAACCGTCCAACGGTTCAGATTTACCGGAAATGCCCCGAGTACTTTTCGGTAGAGAATTTCCAGGGCTCTCGAACGAGCCCAAGATATCGCAAATCGCTGGAGGATTTCACGAGATATCCTGGGGACAAATAGGTGAACATTCAATCAACAGCCAATACTTACGCTAGGTTTGGTTGGTGACCATGGTCCCGAGTGGACCTGACATAGGCATATATGGATATATAATTATGTATATATGTAGATATGTGTGTGCTGCCTGATCTTCGTGTCTCGGTATGTCTATTTTCCCGCCCCCACCGTATCAGAACTTTTATTTTTATAGCATCCGTTGACGCCCAAAATGGCCTGACCCGCACCCTAACAACCGGTTTTCTGGTGACCATCGGATCACTGATTGAAAGTATGCGTGTTTCTAAGTAGTGTATCCATTTAGGCATCTGACGAGGCCAGGCGGGTCTCGATCTGACCAGCCCTCCCGCTGCCATATAGCTTACTTCCCTGTTCTATAATGCACCACGAAAATTCAACATAAAATTCCTTCAGTTTGTACCAACTCCGTATTTGACCACAGACCCTAAACGTGCTCATGCGACCCCTCATTTTATTTGTCTGCTCCTGGCGAGCACAACGATATCCGGCGGGTCTTTGTCCGCCTTCGCGTTAGCCTCTTATGACCGATAATGTGCCCCCCCAATTTGGCATACCGACTGCAAGTGGGTACAGACCGACCGAAAATTTAACCCCAACTCAAAGGTAGGCATAATGCCCCTCATTGCATTCGTCGCGTCGAGACATCTTCAACGATGCCCGGCGGGTCTCCATCCGTCGCCCCGTTAACCCGGGACGGCCGAAAATGCGCCCCCACTTTTTGCCGACACTCTCTTTAACGGTCTTTAACAGTCGTGATTTTAGTGCCCCTCTACCCGCTGCCGTTAAGGTAGGGAAAACACCCCTCGTTTGAATCGCCTTTCCAAGGCGAGTTCAACGATGTCCGGCGGGCGTCGCTCCGCCCAACCGTTAGAGCGGGAGAGCCCGCTGAAACCCCGTATGCTAATATATGTCGGAACCCAAAATTGGGTCCCGACCCGCCACTGCGTCTACCCCCCTCGTGTTTGGTATCATTCGGCCCCGTTTTTCGTCCTGGGACCGAATTTCGCCCCAGCCCCTCGAAATTCCCTCGGGAACCCCCTGTCCCGACTCCCTTCCCTGTCCTTTCTTTTTCGTTTTCTTTTTCTTTCTTTCCACTCTCTCTAACCGACTTCTTTGGTCGGTTGTCGTCGTTGCTGTCGCCATGTGTGTGTGTGTGTGTGTACGTGTGTGTATGTGCTGCTGGTGTTGTTGTTGTTGTTGTTGTTGTTGGGTTGTGCTAATGTCGTTGTGGTTCTGCATGTTTCTAGTGTGGCCTCGAGCGACCTTTCTGTCGCTCAGGTCGCCTGTGTGTCTCATGTGTAGTGTGTGTTCATGAGTATTGTATGTGTATGTGTTTGTGGATATAGATATATATATATATATATATATATAGTATGTAAAACGACACAAAAAACAGGACATGTAGGGACAGGACATACAAAATTCCGTTAAATTTGTGAGTTTTACGGACGGACTGGACACATAAGAATAGGACAGACGGGGGGTAGGTTTAGGGCCCTCCCGTGGGTTCCGGGAGTTCCTGAATAGGACCCCGGATAGACCGAAAGATGCTTAGGATTGTGCTACGCCCTAAAACACGAAATAAGTTCATTCCTACCTTCGGTTCCCCCCCCCCCTTTGGGACGTCCAAAGACGTCCTGTCGGGATATTTGAAATCTAGCTAGGAATGCTAGGAATTCTAGGAATGTTTGGCTTTATCTTGTAAGCCGACATATAAACGTGCAATGTTTGCACGTTTATCTATGGAGAGGGCGATAAAATTTAGCCCCAGATGCCCTCCAAATAAGCTTAATTAGGTGATGGATGAGGCAGCTAACTCGCTAAATAGCAGAAATTTGGCTTTAAATCGGCGAGTTAGCTGGGGGAAAATTTGATGGATGAGAACCAGAACGCGGAAAAGACATATTCTAGCTTATCTTGAATGCTTTGTAGGGGGAAAAGATTTAAAATTTTGAATATTTGACGGGTGATTTAACAGCTTTCGTGGGACATTTGGGGGATAACGACCCAGCTAAGTTAGGTAAGAGATTTAAAAGATCTGAGTAATGAGTTTTCGACAAGTTTCTGACAAGAATTTGGGACTACAGATGGGGTAAAATCGGAGATTTTGGAAGAAAACTCGCAGATGGCCGACCTCCGAGTAATCGGAGGGTTCAAATTTGATGTCGGCGATTTCGATTGAAGCCGACTCTCTCTAACGGGGTCCCAGGGTTTACGATAGCTGTCAAAATCAAAATCTTGGGAATTTTTCGATTGGGCGCCCGGGTTTGACCTCGAAAAAGTGGGCGTCAAAAGAACGTCGCCGATTGGATGGCGACAAAATCGCCATGCTTCAACATAGCAGAAAATTTTGAAGCGACGACTACCGCGTCGTCTCTTCGAATCAGTTCGACTTCGGCAGCGCGGAGTTCGGTCGACTTTACTGACCGGCTCCGACGCTTGGATTTATTGTATTGTTTCGCAGCTTTTATTGCTCTTTCGTGTTTTTGTTTTCTCGACTGGCGTTTGGGATGGAATGCGACCGACGGAGGACCCGCGTAGACATCTTTCGTCTCGCGGAAGGGGACCAGCTATTGCTGTCCCGGATCAAAAGTTGTAAGTCAGGAAGAGGACAGAGTGAATGGGGGTTTATTTTCCCCGTATCGAGATGTAACAGACCGTTAAGATTTAGTTAGTAGGCGCACGTTTTCTACCTTCGCTAGCTTGACCAGACGCCCGTCGGAGGACGTCTTATTTTCCCATGTCATCTGAAGGCACTTTTACATGTTCTTTGACAAACCTCCTCGAGTCGAGTTCCGTTTTGGGCCTGTTGAGTGATTGCACGGAGGGTATTAGGTTGTGAACACAAAAGTCGAAGTAGTTCTGATTCCCCGTGGTCATAGGTAGGACAAACAATGATGGACGCCTCTCGTCCATGCTTTTACATGATTTATTTCTCTCGAGTTAGGGTCGTCGAATTTTCCTGAGTTGACCACGGTAAAATTTCCCGGTCTATTAATAGGGACAGGCTTGCTTGCTCATTGTTATGGTTTACAAAATTACAGTTTAGTAGACCGTTCGATGCTCATGCCGCTGCTTGAGGTCGGACTGACGTTGCAGTTAGGGACGGAGGATTAGCCTCCGTCGGGCTTTAGGAAGCCCCAAAATTTCATTTATCAGGACGAGTTAAGAAAATTTGGGGAATTCAAAAGACTGAACAAATTTTAGGAATTTCAGTTTGAGCGTAAGGTATTTGCACTCCGCGAGGAGCGATTTTTTTCTTTGACTCGGTTTTTGCATGACCAGCATGATCTCCGCTTTATTCATAGTTAAGACGGCCATCAATAGTCCTACGTAGGGATCAAACATCGACTTCGTGAGTCCTCCACAGCCCCCATGATTAAACTTACTAACCGCTTGTAAAAGACATCACTCCACTGTGTTTGCTTCGAAATTGTTTTCGTGCACCTATTAAGTTTACCTACGCTCACCATAGTCCGTGGACGTGGTTAAGCTCGGCGATAGTAAGTAGGCAAACTCACCGTACTAAAACGACACCGACCGCATTGTTAGAGATCACAATCCACCACCGTGCCCGCTTTCTAAAGCTCGGCACTATGCCCCGCCCTTAAACAGAAAAATGGGCTAGAATATCCTCTTTTAAATAAAGAATAAAATCGCGACCTCTCGCGAACCATTTTGACCCCAAACCGAGCGAGTGCAAAACCCCGTTTTCTTTTCGGAGCGACTCGATCGCTGAGTTTAAGTGTTTTTCTATTTTATCCCTGGTTGCCCGTTAGGCTATGTACTATGTATGTCCTTGCTTTGATTTTTGCTGTATTCTCTCTCCTTTTTTCGTTTTCCTTGATTGAGTTTCGATCCTGCACGGGGAATTTAAGCCCGCTGCAGAAATTTCAGTTTTAACCACTCGACCATCGAGGTCTGAGTGAATTTAATAAAATTTTGGTGATAACTCGACTGCACAATTTCGACAGTGCAGTCGAGTCACTGTACAACGACAACGTGTACAGTACTTTAAGGCAATAGGTTAGGGAGAGTGAACACAAAAGACGAAAACAACAGCAGAGGAAACAAAGGAAACGAAGGAAACAAAAGAAAAAGCAAGGAAAGAGAAAAAAAAAGAGACAAACCAGAGAAACGCCAACCAAAAGGGACGCAGACGCGTCTCCCCCATGCCCCGACGTTAAAACACAGCCCTAGAGTGCCAACTTAGCTAAAACTATAGGGTAGGCATGATGACCTGCTCTCCAATTGTCAGGACGGCGACACTGGTCACCGATAAAACTGTAAGAACGGCCAGTGCCGGTATGCACCTACTCAGCTCGTCGAAAAGTCACTGGAGACAACTCCGCCAGGTAAACCAAACAACGCCCCGGACCAGTTGTATATGTTCTCACACTTATTCTACCCCCTCAAAATCGTTCCCCCCCCACCGTCAGGAAGTAACCCTACGCAGATGCCTAGGACTCGCGATAATCGGGTTTTGCTTAAGACACTGAGAGAAACGGTTATCACTTAGTGTAAGGTCGGTCGTAAGGACAGAATGCTGCTAGACATTCGATAATGATGTTTGGCGTTCTACAGGACAAGGAATGCAGACGCACAGAGTTTCCCATCCGACGACCGAGCAGACACTTCGCTTATTGCAACCTGCTTAACATTAACTTTTTGCTCGTTTGTACCATAAGTGATCATATGTTCTTGCCTGTGTAACGAATTGTCTAATCGCTGATTTTAATATCATGACTATGTTTCCACGTGCACCGTAGACTCTGTACTTTCTTGTGCCCCGAGCCCCGCGCTTTTGACGAAAGAAACGAACCCTCCCCTCTTTCGTGTGTAATGACGCGCGCTATCGAGAGCGAACTTCGAAGCACACCGGACGCATACCCCGAGCTAGTGCGGACGTAGCGGAACGCCTCGGGTACAGATTTCGGACCGGCACTACCGGGAACGTCTTCGCTCGCGCCCCCCCCCTTTGTCTCTTTTTGCATCGGACAAAAGGGACGAATGCTCGGTTTGGCACACTATTTCTGTTTCCACTGGTGCACATTATTACTGTTTTAACTGATACCTGTTCATGTACCGTACCGTATGCCAGTTGTTAATTGCCACTGTAGATAACTTCAAATAAACTCTTGAAAAACTACGTGACGTGTCCCGTGTTATTGGATTCTTAGCGTAATAAGGATGTCCGACGGACAGGGCCAACTCCGCGTGTCACGGCTTGACGAGGGAAACATTCCAAGCCCTGACACGTGCAGTTCGCCACTAGTATTTGTACTTGGAAATTGCAGAATTGTAGCGAGAGTGTTCCTCGCCATTTGGCAATCGAATTCGCTCGTGAAATTAATATTCGCAACTATAGACAAAATTTATTCGGAAAAATGTTATCCCCAATACGGATAAATAGATTACCAGGATATCAAGTAGATAATACGACGTTAAACCTTCAGGGCATGTCGGAACCCTGTGGGGGCCATATGGCTACAGCGGATAAAGTGTTCGACCAGGAATAAACTCCCTGGAACTTAAAATTTACCTAGGAAACCTGGAGTATCGCGCGTTTTCGCCTCAAATCACGCTGATATAACAACTTCCGTTAGGCTAAGATAGGGAATATTGGTATGACATCATGACCTGAGAGCAGGTTTCGGTGTCAACCTCCCTGGGGGACCTCAGCAATCATACCCCGATACTAGACACGTGCGCAACCAATCGGGCGGGGTCCGAACACACCCCGTGAAGCGCGCCTGCGGCCTGCTAAGCTCCGTAACTTCTTGGGTCTGACCAAGGAAGGTGACTAAGAAAGAAAACTTAGGGTCCGCCCTTGAGGTTATGATAGCCGGGGTCGTATGGGCATGGTGTTAGGAAGTTGCGCCATGCAGCTGCGTCACCGTTATTACATATATAGATGTATATAATTGTAATATATTGTATATATTGTAATATATAAAGTGTAATATATAATATGTAATATGTAATATATAATTGTAATATATTGTATATATAATAATTGTAATATATAAATGTATATATAATGAATGTATATATAATTTTATTTATAAACGGCATTGATGAGCTGAGGTAATATCAGCTAGATTGGTTTTATCTGAGACACAGGAAGATTATCAAATTAGTGCACATAATTCATTAATCTGTGAACGAGTTTAACGGATTATGCCACCACTCTACTCAGCCCGCTAATGCGGGTGACGAAGTATGTATATAAAGTTAAACATTTATCAAGAATATTTTTTTAAATTTGTTAGTACCATAGCAGTCAAAAAAGCGGAAAATTTTTTTGACATAGTCATGGTTAAAATGGCCATTTTCTGAGCCGACTACTCCAGTTGAGTCGAAACCTAAACTAAACATCTTTTAAAATTTCCAAATTTCTGGCTACGTGCTAATGGAAACGACCCAAATTAATATTATTTAGCTCATTATATTTATACTAGAAAAAATTTCTCCATAAATTTATCTATTACATGTGGTACTTGAACATTATATAAATCATCTAGACTTGGATGAAAGTTTTATGATCGTATACAGTAACAATAACTAACGCTTAACACATAGAAAATCACTTCTGACATAGGTTCGACAAGTGCACACTTCTTGGAAATGGCGGATAAATTTCATTCACATTCGTCTGCATTATTTCAACTTCTGTCGGCCAGTCATAAACACGACACATGTATTTTGTTTTTTCAAATTCAGATTTTCTTACATCCGAAAAACCTATTCTAAGAAAAAGTCTGGCCTCAAACAGTGACGCCTTATTAAACTCTGCTCTTAGTCTATCGACTATTGACAGTACAAATACAGGAAATACAGAATTTTCGTAATGGATCATAGATTTTAAAAGCTGAATATTTTTTAAATTTTCAACAGTCTCAAGACTTTAGCAGCTATCAAAAGCAAGACAATATAATATTTTTGTTTACAGATGGAACAATTATTGGATTATTTATCAGCTTAAAATTAAACTAACTAACTATATTTCTGTTGCGCCAGTCATTAACCTTGATTGGTTCGTGTCTCGATAGCCGATGCAGCGGAACTTCAAACGTAATAATTATTGTTTTATGTATAAGAAAATCTCTCCGCAAACCTTAAGCTTCTACATACACACAGAATTTTAGGAACATTATTTATATAAAACCTTTTATTCCCGACACGTACGGTACGTTGTTTGTTTTTCTCGCCTGCGATGTTTTTGGCAACAAATATTTTTATTCTACCGCTGTATAATTATTTTTCCAAAATGCATTTTAAACGTTGAAACTTATTTCCAATTCATATTTTAGGACATACAGACAGGCATATACACTGTTTACATTCCAGATTTAGTCAATCTTCGTATGGAAGAAAACAGCAGAACTAGATTTGGTTCTGAATACAGCAGAACTAGATGCGTTGAAACTTTTTCCAATTCATATTTTTAGGACATAGGCTGTTTACATTCCAGATTTAGTCAGTCTTCGTACAGCAGAAAACAGCAAAACTACATTTGGTTTTATGATTGAAACCTTTGAAACAAAAATTTAAATAAAGCATGAGTTAACAAAGTGCCAGACACAAAGCCTTCCAGAACAAATTAATTAAAAATCATACTATTAAATTATAATTATGAAGAATTTTCAACGATTTACTATGCTCTGATTTTTAGATAATACGAAGAAATGCAGCCCTGCGAGGACGATATCAAGACAAATTTACTGGAACAATATTTCGAAAAAGTTCAAATGTATTTAGCAAAACCAAAATTTATTATTTTTCAATGCATTATAATTGTTTTTACTTAGGTTCGCGAGTTCCGACTACTGTAACTATTGTTAATCTTTTATGATAATGGAAAGGACGAACTGTCAGGCTATATATTTTGGAGTTTGGCCTGGCTGTAGGAGCTTGGATACGAAGGGATGTGAGGAATCGCCGCTGAAAAGTTGGGCTGGGGTGGCATTCGAGCCCACAATCTCCCGCCTTTGAATCCCCAAGCAGGAGCTCTACCGACTGGGCTATCCCTGCTCGACGATGCAGCAGTGATAAAGCTGCTATATCCAACATCTCATCATCCTTCACAAAGCCCTATAACTGGCGTAAACTTCAGCTTGGACATAGCCAAAAGTAGTAAAAGGCACAACTAAGTGATTATATCTTTACGGCAAATGGCATAATAGGTTATGCTTCGCTTCTATAAAGCCGCTAATTTGGTACAAAAATCGCGTATTTTTCTCTAATTTAGGGCACTAAACACTCAACGGTAGTTGGGATACTGGTTAACTCCATCTGTTCGCGGCATCTAAAACACCGAAACCACAAATAAGGAAAACTATAGATCAGAAAACATGCGTTTGCTGTAAAATAAATACAAAACATTCCGCTTTCACATTAGTTGTATATACCTAATCCATGATATAGGTAATTTTTTATATATTTTCTGTTCAAATATACACTAAGTTCACTCAGTTCACTTTTATATTGATTGATTCGAATCCTGCAAATTTTTTATCCTTACACACTTATACCATATAATGACTCCTGTGGATCTGTACATATATTTCTTTTATATATGGTGACAGTTTCCTTAGTTTGTTAAGAACTTCATAAAACAGACAGCCGAGAAATGAGGCAGGAGTTAGACATGCAGTAAAGGAATCAAACTGGAAAGATAATACAACCAGTTTGTCGACACCTCCCGCCAACAGAAAATACAAGAAGATTATGCTTTTTTATTTTAAGCACGTGCTTTTCAATTCCAGGAATGATACTTTATTACGAGTTTTAGTTTAGCCTGCATATTCTAGCGTTGAAATCGTTCTTGGGTACATGATGTAAAGCATTAGATCAATACTAAAGTGCACATATTTCATGTATTAGCCATTTTCCACACGAAATCGTTCTAGGGTACATGATGTAAAGCATTAGATCAATACTAAAGTGCACATATTTCATGTATTAGCCATTTTCCACACGAAATCGTTCTCGGGTACATGATGTAAAGCATTAGATCAATACTAAAGTGTACATATTTCATGTATTAGCCATTTTCCACACGAAATCGTTCTCGGGTACATGATGTAAAGCATTAGATCAATACTAAAGTGCACATGTTTCATGTATTAGCCATTTTCCACACGAAATCGTTCTCGGGTACATGATGTAAAGCATTAGATCAATACTAAAGTGCACATATTTCATGTATTAGCCATTTTCCACACGAAATCGTTCTCGGGTACATGATGTAAAGCATTAGATCAATGCTAAAGTGCACATATTTCATGTATTAGCCATTTTCCACACGAAATCGTTCTCGGGTACATGATGTAAAGCATTAGATCAATACTAAAGTGCACATGTTTCATGTATTAGCCATTTTCCACACGAAATCGTTCTCGGGTACATGATGTAAAGCATTAGATCAATACTAAAGTGCACATATTTCATGTATTAGCCATTTTCCACACGAAATCGTTCTCGGGTACATGATGTAAAGCATTAGATCAATACTAAAGTGCACATATTTCATGTATTAGCCATTTACCACACGAAATCGTTCTCGGGTACATGATGTAAAGCATTAGATCAATACTAAAGTGCACATATTTCATGTATTAGCCATTTACCACACGAAATCGTTCTCGAGTACATGATGTAAAGCATTAGATCAATACTAAAGTGCACATGTTTCCTGTATTAGCCATTTTCCACACGAAATCGTTCTCGGGTACATGATGTAAAGCATTAGATCAATACTAAAGTGCACATATTTCATGTATTAGCCATTTTCCACACGAAATCGTTCTCGGGTACATGATGTAAAGCATTAGATCAATACTAAAGTGCACATATTTCATGTATTAGCCATTTTCCACAAGAAATCGTTCTCGGGTACATGATGTAAAGCATTAGATCAATACTAAAGTGCACATGTTTCATGTATTAGCCATTTTCCACACGAAATCGTTCTCGGGTACATGATGTAAAGCATTAGATCAATACTAAAGTGCACATATTTCATGTATTAGCCATTTTCCACACGAAATCGTTCTCGGGTACATGATGTAAAGCATTAGATCAATACTAAAGTGCGCATATTTCATGTATTAGCCATTTTCCACACGAAATCGTTCTCGGGTACATGATGTAAAGCATTAGATCAATACTAAAGTGCACATATTTCATGTATTAGCCATTTTCCACACGAAGTTACGCGCATTTCGTGCAATATTGAAAAATCTTGTGCCGCAGCGGCGGGCTGAATAAGGGACGTTTGGTTACAAGCATCATACGCTAGTAACTACGCTATATAGAAGCAGTTGTTCGGTTCCTTAAAGATCCTCAGAACGCGAGCCAATAACGACGTACGTGTAAACACACCGCCGACGACAAACTTAGTAAGTGCATCGTTTCACAATGTACGCTGTATCAAATCTGAGACACTATGCGGGAAGGAATTAAACAATAGAGGAATTACATTGCGCTCAGAAACCTTTACAACGTCATAGCCAACATATAATGTATGTCCCAAGCAACCTTTCTGCATTCACCCGTGCTTCATCAGTGATGCACGATCACCTAACACTTCCGATGACCACATGCCATTTTTAGATCAATAATCGCGTAACTCCGGCGTTTTCATACAAAATGACACCGCGATTTTATAACTGGTGCAGCTTCATGCTGAAAATACCGTCGCAGATACCCTGCCATAAATGAACTGATGACTTAAAGTTAATAACGATATACTACAAATAAACTTACAATATTGTTAGTTTACGGTATAATAATATATATATAATACATTTGTTATACATAAATCACCGGGTTAAAATGTGTTAAATGTTGATAACAGAATATGTCTAGCTATTGATATTGCGCATTATTATACCTAGATGTGATCTTTAGACTGAAGGAGTGTGAGTTGTTCACCACTGATCGAAAAAACGCATATTTATTAAACCACTGTGCTATATAAATCTAAAAATTAGAAACCATAAGCATTGTACCTATATATTATAATAGATAAATAGAAAAAAATAGAAAATAAATAGTAAATCTGATTTTAAATGGCTTTGTGCTCACTGACGCCATTTCCAGGAATGTCCAGTACTGTTGAACAAGCACACTCACAACGCTCCAAAATTAGGAGAATTCACGCCACGGCCCATTAAGATTCACTGATGGGTGCTGAATTGTCTTGTGCGTAGTTTTTGTCTGTAAATTGATTGCAAAACAATAACACGGCAATTCGAATCCCGTTAATATTTTGTTGAAACATCTAAAAGCCGCAAAACTATATTAATACCATAAATGAGTGGTATTTTTAAAGAGTATGACGCTCTTTGCCTTCAGTTTATGCACTATTACACTAAAGCGTAATTGTCGAAGGTTCGTCGGCTTAAGGAGGGTACATGGTCTCGGCGGAGGAAGAGGTCTTCGGGATTGACGCGGGAAGGGGATAAGCCAGGGGCTAAATTTTTGAAATTTTTTGCAAATCAAAATTTTGCCCAATTTTGCTAAAATTTTCCCCAATTTGCCAATTAGCGATAAATTTTTTGTAATTCTCCCTAGTTTTTACCAATTGTACCCCAATTGTTGGCCAATTTTCTCTTTATTTTTGCGCGCACCTTGTGAGGAGCGGGACGCTCCCGAACCTTTAACGGCTGTGGTACATTCGGTTTGAGGGGTCCTACCGTTAGAGGATGTACATCCCTACCTCCCTATCGACAACTATGGTCAAAAGTTATGTTGTCGAGCGTTCCGTGTAGTCCACCTGAAGTTAATGAAGGGGCGCTTCATCTGTTGCCATTGCATTTCATGACGAGAAATTTTGCCATCTACTATTTCGTGTATTGGACATTTTGTCTACCCACACATGCAGGGAGACCAAATATCAATCTCAATGAAATGATGCATAGATCCCCGAAACGCACTATGTCATGTATGCCTTTAGGCTACCGGTGTAGAAACTAACACTGCTCAACACTGAACAGTGTCATATATCACTCAGTATGGATATTAATTATGTCGCTACAGTATCTATGTATATAAGTAATGAGGGTTAGTACAATAAGCGGAATACAGGATCTGATTTGTTTGAATAATGTTAATTTTATAGAATGCATTATTTTTAATCGTTTTATTGTCACGTAATGTATATATACTTACCTTTTACCTATGCTGTAAATACTAAATAAATAATTTTGAAACTGTTATTGGTTAACGTTCATTCCGCAAGTACTCCATAGAAGGAGCACATCATTCATATTTTGAGCTCTTTTCCCAAGCCTCAAAATGGGATTCTTTTATACGTTTATCCTATGGCTATATAAACTTGTCCTTTGGGCGACAATATTCATCGTAGGTTTTGGCGTTTATCTCATTCGAACGCGTTCGGCCCGCGTTCAAAGTGACAACAACGATAATGGTGATCAAGAAGTACCGGAAGAAGAAGCTTCATTCGCTGGAAGTAAAACAATTTTCTACGCTTGTCATAAACATTCACAGTTGGTTGGTTTTCGGGAATATAAAATCTTTGGTTTTTTTCGTTATCTCCCCCAGTCCGTATTATGTCAATTTTGAAGATACAGAGCTGATGTTGGTATATTTTGGGAGATACGTTATAACGTTAGAAAAAAGAACAGCTTAGAGCGGGGGTTAATGTATGTCTCATATAAGAACCTTACCTTAGGCTAAGACTAAGGTTTAGGCTTAGTATATCAAGAACGACATGGCCTGCATTTTATTTTCGCCTCTCAGGGTGACTTGGGCCCTCATTACTTTCTAACGGTGGCGTAGATTTCAATAAACTACACACCAATAGATTTCTCTCATCAAGACGATTCGATGGGGTACCCAACATGACCATATTCCAAAGAAAAAATTTTGGTTACCCAATCGACTCGACTTGATGAGTCCCTTTCTGGGTACCCCATTGGGACCTCAAAAAATCGAAAAAAAATTTCAGGGAAGTGGGTAAAATTTTTATTTTCTGGACCGGCTCATCGAGTTGAATCGATTGATACCAAAATCAACACTGTATCTTCAAAATTGACCAAATTCGGCCTGGGGAGATAACGGAAAAGAACCAAATCCTTTACGTTTTATAATTCGCGCTGCACATACTTTTTAAGTTTATATATTTCTCATACATTGAGGCACAAAACGATTTAAGCGAAGCCATCATTGCTAGATGGAATTTGACAACTGAAGCTGGTGTCCGCAGTGCTGTACACATTAGGTGACAAGCTAAAATAGTATTTATAACACTTTAACTCCTACTGTTTTTCTACAACAGCAAATTACGTTTGAATAGGTTGTACTATGTAAATCCGGCGGCTACTGCGCGATTGCACGCGAGTTGTTCACTCGCTTTGCGAGGAGATTTAAGGATCCGAGCAATAGCTCCGGTCAATGCTTAGCAAACGTGACTTTCGCTAGAGCGTTTGGTGTTCGGTACCTGGCGACTATTAATAATTGTTCATCGATGTTGGAAATGTAAATTAGTTCAGGAAGTAAAGGAATAATATAGTAAATTGGTTTAGAAAAGTTGGATGAAGCTTATGAAATTTTATGCAAGGAATGTCGAGCGACAACTTTTGTTCATTATTTGCGTACTTTGTCAGCATCAGCTTAGTTACAGAAAACTGAATATGTTTTGACCACTTATATTGATTTACATTTAAAAATACTTAACACAGCTCTCTGTGAATACGAATTCGATCTCTTCATTGAACAATCGCTTGCATCATATCAAACAGGAATTTAAGTCAGAAATAATAATGGTTATGTTAGTTAAATGATTAGAGGTCATTTGTGGTAGTGTAACAAAATCAGCGTCTTTACAGTAATAACTTAAAACAGTATACCGAAACCTGTATTTATTACTTCTGTGTATTTGTACAGCCCTAAGCGATGAAGGTGAATACGAAAAATTAGATGCAGAAAATGGCGATCTAATCGAAGAATCATATGATCATGATGAAGAAACATCAACAAAAGTGTTCTCAAAAGCTCATAAAGGTAAAAATTATATACATTATTTAGTCTTAGCGTACAAAACGTCGGAAAGTTTTCTCGAAATCTCAAAAATAATAAAAATGAAATCCTTTAATGTTGACGAATAAATATCGGCAAAAGTTGTCTCAAAACTTCTCAAAGATAAAAATTCGGTCCTTTAATTTTGATGAAGAAACATCAGCAGAAATGTTCTTAAAAAATTCGCGAAGGTAAAATTATGTCGTTTAATCTTGACAAATAAAAATCGGCAAAAGCGTTATCAAAACTTCGTAAAGACAAAAATTCTGTTTTTAATTGTAACGAATAAACATCGGCAAAAGCGTTTTCAAAATTTCGCAAAGGCAAAAATTCGGTTTTACTCTTGACGAAGAAACATCGGAAAAAGCGTTCCCAAAACTTCGCAAAGATAAAAGTTAGATCATTTAACCTTGACGAAGAAACATCGACAGAAGTGTACTCAAAACGTCGCAAAGATAAAAATTCGGTCCTTTGACATAGAAATATCGACAAATGCGTTCTCAATAACTTCGCAAAGATGAAAATTAGGTTATTTGACGTTGAAGAAGAAACATCAGAATAAGCGTTCCCAAAACTTCGCAAAGATAAAAGTTAGGTCATTTGACCTTGACGAAGAAATATTGGCAAAAGCGTCCTCAAAACTTCGCAAAGATAAAAAGTCGGGCATCGAAAGAAGCGTTCTCAAAACTTCGCAAAGGTAAAAATTCGTCTTTTAACCTTAACGAAGAAACATATGGAGAAGTGTTCAAACTCAAAGGTAAAAATGCGATCCTTTAATTTTGACGAAAAACTATCGGCAAAGCGTTCCCAAAACTTCGGAAAGCGAAAAATTCGGTCATTTGGTGCTGACGAAGAAATACGACAGAACTGTATATACTCAAATCTTCGCAAAGGTAGAAATTCGGTCGTTTAATCTTAAAAACCCAGTCATTTAATCTTGATGAAGAAAAATCGACAATAGATTTCACAAAACTTCGCAAAGATAAAAATTCGACCTTTTAACCTTGACGAGGAAAGCAACATCGGCAGAAGTATTCTCAAAACTTCGCAAATCTAAAATTTCGGTCGTTTAACCTTGACGAAGAAACATTGGCACAAGAGTTTTTAAAACTTCACAAAGGTCAAAATTCGGTCGTTTAATCTTGATGAAGACACATCGGCAGAAGTGTTCTAAAACTTCGCAACGTAAAAATTCGGTCCTTTAATCTTGACGAAGAAATATCGGCAAAAGCGTTCTCAAAACTTCGCAAAGATAAAATTTCGGTCCTTTAATCTTGATGAAGAAATATCGACAGAAGTGTTCTCAAAATTTAGCTAATGCAAAAATTCGGTCCCTTAATCTTGACAAAGGCGGACCGGCAAAGGTGTCTCAAAATTTTACAAGGGTAAAAATAAGACCATTAAGCTTCAAGTATGAACATCGATAAATTACCTCTCAAAACAGTCCTGCAAAAAAGCTTATGTTGAATACAGTGAACAGGAGAGTGGTTTGCTGTTCTGAATCAAACGTGCTCAGTGCCTGGTCACAAATGTGAGAAGAAATGACCCGGTGACATGGTTGAATTACTGACAAAAGCTAATGACGCGTGTATAAAATATCCTTATGAGCCCACGCTTCGTTAAGAAAACAAACGCAAGCAAAGTACTTATAAAAGCGTGTTCATTCGCTCAAACATGATGATCAAAATATGAAGACATTTTTGTTGTATTTTTTGGTAAGTTAAAGGATAGTCCTGTAGCCAATCATCGACGAGATGCATTACGTGAAAAAGTTTGAGCTCAAATGTTAGAATGTCGCAATTTTCGCTTAAAAATTACCGTCAATTTTTGATCAAATTTTGATCTCATAATTGGAATGTGTGAACACATCTTCAGAATTACCTTTTCCAAACAATTTCACGCATCTTTTAAAATTAATTTTGAAGGCATGAGTATTAAACGGCTAAATAGCTCAAACAATATGGAGTCCAACTGCGTTTTAATACTAAAATCAGTAAAATAAAATTACTCGAGTTTTAGGTGGTCGAGTCATTCGCGAAGTAACCATTCGTAAAATAATTCTGCCGACTGATGCCAAATACAGTGACCTCGAAAAAATTGCAACGCGGCATATAGTTGGTTCGCTGAGAAAAGAAGAAGCCGACGAATTATCTGAAAATGCCGATGGTGAAATTATAGCAAACGACAGTCGTAACGAAGCAATTGTTGTGGAAGAAAGTTAAAATTTTTTTACGATTTGCTTATCTGCAGTAGTCTACAGATAGTTGAGAGTCGGAAATAGACAAAAGTTATAAAAGTATTTTAGCTTGCGAACTTTATTGTGCTAGCTCGAAATAGCATTGTGTTGTAAATATTGGAAAATAAACACCGATGGACAGAAGCAAAATTATACTAGATTCCAAAAAAATTTCTAGCTGTATCAACGCCAGGGATTGAGGATCATTTGTTCCCGTGAACAGCCGTTGAACCCCAGCTGTGTTTGTCGATTGCATAAGGAGTAAAGCTGAGTATCTAGATTTTAGGCTTGCCTTGAGCCAGTTGAAACCCGAACCAAGCCCACCATGAGCTTTCAATTATCTCGTCTTCAAAGATCGCAACGAGCAGGCCCGAATTTCATTCTAATTTTTAAACTAGGATTTTACTAGCTGCTGCTAAGAAAAAAATGAGTTTTTTTGGTCAAACCAAAATTATTTTTCGACACATAAAACCGATTTGGGCTTGTTCGATGATAACGAGCCGAGCCTTCGGTCGAAAATCGGTGAACGTGTCGAGCCAAGGCTACAATTTTAGATCGTTTTAACTGCAGCTTGCTGCAAGCCAAACCTTGGAAATCGTCCAAAAATAAATAACTTTCAAACAAGACGTTAACACAAACATAAGCCGTTCACTGCCTAACCAAATACAAGCTGGAATCACTGAAACAAATCCTAGGTTTCCATCGAAGACAATATACTAGATGCTTCGTTGGGACCGTTGGGTTTACATTTTTGGAACACTTTGAATATTTGTCCGACTCTACATCCAAATCACGTCGGGATAAACTATGTGTCCTGTACTGGGGCGCAGCAAGAGGGTGTGAAAGCCGGTCCCCTCACACTTTTGGCAAAAATCAACAAAAATGGGATTTTTCGTTATGGCGCACCCAATTTCCCCTTACTGCACCCACTTTGGGTTGCCATCTAGTTAAGAAATCCCGTGCTGCGTCCGTGGTCCTGTAATAGCAGTGGTTCGTTTAAACAGATCGTAGGTCATAATTCGCTTATTTATACTACTACAATTTTGACATTTATATTGAATTTTAACATAAACACTGCATTAAAATATTAACTTAAGCTAAAGTAATCTGAATTTTCAACTGCCGAATATATAATAGGATAGGTATTTGCTGGCTTTGCGCAAAGATAAAATTTTACATTAGTTATAAATTTTCTTCAGTTGATTAACATTGTGGAACAGAAGTAGTATATATTAGTGTTGCTATATCCACTATAGCGTGGTCCAATATGATATTAATAAAGATCCCACCGGCGCACTTGTGTCTTGTCAAAGATAGTAGGCACCACATCATTTTTTTTCAATATTATACGTCTATTACCCGGCCCTAAACGTTACGTGAGCCTCAACATGTCTACTGATATACAGGGTGTCCCATAACTAGCACCCCAGCATGAAAGTGACCCAGCAGGCTAAATAATAAACATATCTAAAGCATTTTGGTATGCACGTACTCTCGTATATAACTTAGGTTTTTTTAAGAATAACACTTACCCTATCGCCTCCAAAATCTGTTCATTATTCCAGTCGAAAACGGACACATCGGCAGATTTTTCGAACCATATCAAGCTCCAGAATGGAGAGCTCTTCCAATTTAGTCACTTTCAAGCACAACAGGGTTTGTGGTTTATGTTTGTATACCTTGTCCTACAATACTCCCTACAGAAAAAGTAAGGTGGTTTTAGATCAGGAGAATGAGCAGGCCATTCAACAGGGCCTCGTCGCCCCAGCCAACGGTCAGAGAAGATTTCTTGGAATCGGCAATGCGCCGCCATCACAAAATAAGGAGGTGCGCCATCCTGCATAAACGGAAGCCTGTCAATATTTGGTAACAGTTGAGTATTAGGATAAAATTCATTTTGCAGCATCATTAGATAGTTGTCTGTATACACAATAACAACGAGAACGAACGGCCAAAAAATCCAACAGACCACATGTCGACCCATACTGTCAGACCAGGATACATCTATATATATGGTGTTCGACAGTGTTTAATGGTATCTGCATGCCAATATACACAAGTAGACCGATTAACGTGGCCGTTCAGTTTATAATTGCTTTCATCGGACCAAATAACTTCGTCAGCCAAGTCCGGATCATCGTCGCTGCATCAGAGGTATTCGCGTGCAAAAATTATTGAGGCCGCGGGTACTCGCGCAGACGAAAAGGCTGTCCACCGCCTCTAGCCCCGTACCCGCGGGCTCAATACATTTTTTCAGGCCCGCGAGGCCCACAATTTATTGATTTTTGGTAGCGGATTCTTCGCCAGCGATCTCTCGCTGCCCGGCTGCACGACAAGGACTTGACCCGCTTTCGCAGCCCACCTAACTACCGCCCAACCAACCATCCAAATGTAAGCTCGCCGGCACTCAGGGAGGCTGCCTACCCCATGCCCAGAGTAGGAATGGTAGCGTCCTAAAGATACCGTAATTTGCACTTCTGGAAGTTCAAGTAAATGGAGCCTCCTTGTGGTCTACAGCGCCCACTAAAGGGAACTGGCTAGTGGCTTCTACAGTGCCCAGTAAAGGGAACCAGATTGTCCGGGGGAAATATGGACTGATCCAGATTTTCCGGGAAGAAAATATGGACTGGTCTAGGAAGGAAAATATGGACTGGTCCAGAATTTCCGGGCGAAAAACGTAGACTGTGACATCCGGACCATTGTCGCTCAACGACATCTGAGAACACTCATTCGATCACTCCAATTACGTCTAGTATCTGAGTAATTTTATTATACGTAGATATTTATATGCTCTGTTATAATTCCTGAAAGTCCGTCGGTTCAACGGATAGATGGGTCGGCAGCAGGCCCTCTAAATTTTCAATCTTTGCTAAATTTGTGCTAGTTTTTGACAAATTTTCGTCAATTTTCTGAAAATTACAACGAGCGAAAAGAAGAGAATTCAGCCTATTGAGGGCCGACCTGCAATCTAAAGGATGTAACAGCCCTTATGGACACCTATGTTCTATCCATACATGCCGAGCAGGGTTCATGGGTATAAACCGCTGAGGCCTCGGACCCCGCCAACCTCCCCCCGGCGACAGCATAACCTACTATGTTAAATCATCTTAATTACTTTTAGATGTTTATATCTTAAAAATTTTAAACACTATATTGGAAACGTCAACAACGGCATTTCCACGCCACCGGTGTTTTATACATAATTCACTGATATATATGAGTTTAGGAAGTTATTTTTAAGATGTGATAAAATATGACTTGAAAAACTTGAGAAATTTTACATAGCCTGCTTTACTGTTCTATTTCTGGAAACCTGGAGATTTAAAGACAAAGGAAACCTATAATAAAAACAAGCAAGTTTTATTAGGGTCGCATTCCCGAATATGAATCAACGGGTTACAAATACCCAAAACCTATTGCTTTGGTGTTGTTGATCTTCCAAAGCGTTTGAAATAAAAAGTTAAATGGCCAGAATTCGAGATATCTACCTCGCGGCGACTGGCCCATACCACATTTAGGGGCTTCCCAATTAGCATTTTGACCATATCTCTGAACAATTAGGCACACACATTTTCGGAATATATATTCCAGCTTCCCATCTTGCAAAGTTAGGATGGAAAAGTTTAAAAAGTTGGGAAGAAAATGCAGAAATGAAGTTGAGACAACGGAAACCTGGAAAACAAATAATGAGAAACAAACTCATATCATGCCAACCCATTGCGTTCTGAACTAATCGACTATCGATGAATTGTAGCCCACGTGGTCCTAGAGAAGAAAATGCAGATATGAAGTTGAGACAATGGAAACTTGAAAAACAAATAATGAGAAACAGACTCATATCATGTCAACCCTTTGCGTCCTGAACTAATTGACTATAGATGAAGTGTAGCCTACGTGGTCCTAGGGGTGTTTAGCACCAACGTGGATTACACACAACTACGTCAACTTTCACACAAAACGTCCAATGCAATTTCAAAAGCTGTTTTATTAACTTACTCCTAAGACCTTAATGTGTCACCACTTATAACAAATATCGTATATTTCTCTCAGTACAATACAACAACTAAAACACTAAGCAAATTAGACACATAAACGGCTGAACCGTACTCACCTTGAATGCGCAGCTTCTGAGGCCCTGGTCTATCTGCGTAACCGCTTAAATAACTTTTCGAAACCCGATTTCTTGGAACTCGAAAGAAATGTAGTTCTCAAATCTCTTTCACCCGTTAGATTTTAATACAATTGCTGTCAACCGGGTTGCGAATTCTTAGAATTGTTAAATTCGCTCTCTAACAGAAATTTTAATGTTTGCGTTTGGAGAGACCCTTTTGATGAAATTCTCGAAATCCCTAACTCATAACAATTTTTATGATTTTCAAGAAGATTTAGCAGAAACACACTTACATATCCGCTAATGTAAGTGTAATGGTTAAGACACCCAGGGGCTTCAGTCAAATTCGATAAGTAAGCAAACTATAGGCACGACACACAAACTATGTTACACTCTCTTAAAGTTATAATTTTCAAGAAAAAATAAATTCTTATAACCAGAAATGACCGAGGGGATGAGGTCTGTAACTCCTTAACGGGTGGGCCAAATTTGGTACGTATAAATCAACACCGGCTATGGCATTTGGCGTCAATATCAGCCTATGCCCAAACCATCCTCCTGTCCATTTTAACACGATTTCTATAGTTCTTAAAAGTTTTATTTTAATGCAATGGGAAAATACACGAAATATAGGTATGTAGTAAACAAAATACACAGCTCACACATATTACACGCAAGCCCTACACTTTACCAGAGGAATGGTTCCACCGTAGTTTGTGACGTGTAGCGGTTATAGGCATGACACAAAACGATAAGCTATACACGAGGGAATTTTTCCCACGGCAACTGATCGTTACAGAAGAATAATTGGTCGCCGCGCCAATCAGGACTTTAGGGGCGGAAATGAAACTAATATATGCTTTCCCGCTCTCGATATACTAGTAACTCTATCGAGATTGCAGAACGTAGTGAAGCATAGTTACATCTACGCCTTTTTCGTGTACAAATCAGGTCTCGATAGCATTCGTCGATGTGCTATAAGTGGATATCAGACAATACCAGCACAAGTTATAAGAACACTACCACCAGCAATGAGTTTCCCATGCCCAAAAACCCTCAGGTGCAACTTATCAACGGCCCAAGACGTCACGACAAATTTTGGGTCGAAGAACCATGAAGGTGCCATACCTCAAACCCCATAACTACAAAATCAGAGCCTTAATCAAAAAAAAGATGCATGGGCATTTATCATTTTTCTATGAAATAAAACCAACCGGAGAAATTCGAATATTAAGATAATAATAACCTTGCTTCCATGAAGCGTACTAAAACCCCTTATTTTGACCTCTGACCCTTAACCATAGGGCGTCAGGCCACCGTAGCCATGGATCGCAGAGCAAAACCAGCACTGGCAATGCGTTTTCCATACCCCACAAGTGAAACTTTTCAGCCACCCAGGACGTCAGAACAAATTTTCTAATTTTGGGATGAGGAACGATGAGGGTGCCATACCTCAAACCCCATAACTCCAAAACCGGAGCCTGAATCCAAAAACAAAAAAGAGGCATCGGCATTTATCACTTCACTATGAAATAAAACAATCCAGATAAAAAATTCGATAGTTATGATAAAAATAACCTTGCTTCCGTGAAGTGTGCTAAAATGGGGCCAAAAATCCATTTTAACCCCTTACTCCGGAAGCGGACCCCAAATCAAAAAACGCTCCGGGATGTACGTGGTAAATCGACTATGCCGGTTCGAATGAGCCAAAGATCATGAAAATCGGTTAAAGCGTTCACGGGCTATGGCCGAGCACAAACACGGAATTAGATTTCACACTTGCAACACACAATCTCCACTACGTTTCACATCACAATAGGGCTTTAGACTAGGCCTATGTCCGGAGGCTGCCACCTCACAACCCAACCCTAGTACCAAGCTGTTCTTTTTTCTAAAGATGCAACATTCTGCACTTAAATGTCCCGGCATTGTAATAATAAACAATATGGTGGTCTACTTACAACATAAACACTGCATTCTTTTGGTAAAAAGCAAGATACTGCCATTATACGCTCTATAGTGAACACTTTAATAAGTTTATATAACATTAATAAGCCAGTACAAAAGCATAAAATGTGAGTAATGAAAAGTGTGTACAAAATAGGCTTCGTAGCTTAAGCGTGAAATAAACCATTCCATAAGCTTTGAGGCACGATAAATTCTTTGTCTCTTACCGTTTTCGAAATACTCTTACGTCTTGCATTAGCGTTATAAACGATAAAAGCATTATAACGTGTATTAAAATAAAATACCATAAAAGCTTACAGGTAACACTATTCCCTCGATTGCATACCATATTGCCTATAAGCACACCGATATATATATATATATAAATTTATAAGCGGGTATGTGCACAAACGGTAAAATATCAACAGTCCATTTTTAACAATCGTAGAAGAGTATGACACTCGATCAGTAATGGAAGTTGGGTCGGTGGGTCATAGGTCGCCATTTTCGGTGAGTCCCCGTTGGTCCTGGCTCAGATAAGTGTCGTGTGTAAGCACGGATACTACTAAACGGGTACCCGACTGTTTTAATATTAATAGCAGTAACAATTATCTATTAATAAGATAAAAGCTAGTGCTCATCGATATGTGCCCAGACACTTGCAGCAATAAGTAGAGACCAGCGTGTTAACAAATTTGACTTTCTGTACTAGAAACAAATTATACGCAATAACAAAAATAAAGCTTCATTTAAGGGCGAATTGTAGTTGATAGCATTTAGCATTTTATAGTATCAAATATGCCGCATAATTTATGTATTTGCGTATGATTTGTATGAATTTGAGTATACATTTGCACTAAAAATATGTACTGTATGAATTTGCTAACGACGGTCGCCCAATTATCCTAGAGATTTCGTTGTTAAAAATAACGTAATGCTTTTCAAGCTTGCTTGTTTAAGAGTAATATGACAATAGATTACTACCGTAATGGCTGCTTGTTGTCTCGGCTCATTTTGCGCCGTACAAGAGTTTTAGTTTATGTGTTGATTTACGACCCTATGATCTAGTTATCACAGTTGCCCCATCTGAAGTCCAAACTTATACACAGTAGTAAGTCAGTCTGTCCACGAAGAAATAACAGGTTTCACTTAACATAACTCGTGCGTCCTTATTACGAAAAAATACCGAACCGCTGGTAACAGACACATTTATATAATGGCACCTTTAACCCTTCTACTTCCGAAACCTTCTTATCTTACAGATGCATAGTTCAGTCTGGACCAAGCATTTGACCATTGGTGGCTTTACACACCATTTTTCTTACCCACCATGTGCATGTCAGCACGCAGTATTGTACGGTAGGCCGGAGAAAGCAATTTTTAGACCGATAGCATCGCAACCTACAAGTCTCATTTACACAAATGGCTGCCTAATTTGAACGTCACAGATACGGCAAATATGAAAAGAAGCTGCGACTTACGAGAATTGCCACAGTTAGCATCGGGTACCCGGATATTTTAGTTGGGTCAGGTACCCTGAGCGATTTACTACCCGAAGCCCATGCCTAGTCGTGGGTCACAATAACATGGGACCACTCAAGCGAAATAAATTTCCAGGATGTGACTCGTCTCCTACATTTTCTGTATTCGATGAAATTGTATTAAACCATAAAGCAATGCAGAGTAACCTTAGTATATATTTGTGTCATTTAAACTATATAAATAACAGTAAAATAGCGCACACAACAGCGTGTTTACAATTAATAAGTTGCTAATGTTATATTTTAATGATCCTTAAGAACTCGTAGCTTTTCTAAAATGCAAAGACATTATTGGTGATTCGAGATTTCAAACTTAAGTCAAATTTCCTATTAAACAAAAAATTCAGCTCAATTATAGCAATTTTGCACCCAAAAGTTAAACGTTGCGCATTTTGCATCGATCATGAATCTGGCAGAAGTGTTCTCGCCAGCAATGTTGCTGACACTTCGAGTCGATCGTGTCACCCCTGTGACATATCATTCCACCGAATTGTAATGGTGGTTCACATATCTCCCAAACATAGACGAAATAACTTTCTTTGATCATGTGCGGTTGCAACGTTTTGTTTAGTTCCGCAACGATTGCCGAATAATGTGCCTCCCTGTCATGTTTGATATGTTAGTGAACCGATTTCCGTAGAATAGATATTAATGGATGTCAATTACACCAGGCTGCTCTTAGCTTGTTGGTCTGTTCTATAATTGCAGCACACGTTTTATTGGTCGTTTCGGTTGTGGAGTATCGAGGATTGCCTCCAGCTATCGTTCGTTGTATCGCATTCAGATATCGTTAACGCTTCAAGTCTGTCCGGCAATGCCTTCTGACATTTTGAGCAGCACCTGAATCTTTTAGTAATTTACGATGCGGTGCGAAATGTTTCGTGCTGCGACAATGTTTTCCAGTCGAAGCTTTATCGTTGCTACTACCCTTGCACGGTCGCTTGACAAGGGGTTTCCCCAGTAGCTGCGCAAGTCAGATACAAATGATAGCGGTGGAACCGCGTCACCGGGCCATTTCGAATCACATCGGTGGCCGGCTCACCGAATAAAGATGTGTGTCCCGACACTGTCCCGGTCTGATTCAGAACCCGAAAGCACCATCCTCTGCATTGTACACAACAAAACAGGACAGTACTTTTTGTTTTGTTCTTTATCTGCTCAGTCCTTCCGCAGAGAAGCATTGACAACTAAAGTGTGCCCAAACGAAGCTTTGCTAAGATAAGTACTCTAAATTCGCAATATAAAACAGTTCGGAAAAGCGGAAGTTGGCCAGAAGGGAGTTATGGTTGTATTGTTGGGAACGGACATGCCGTGCAAACCCGTAAACAAAATTTACGGCAATGGGCAGCTGGATGTGTTCTTTTCTGAAATCCATTTCGTTGGCTAGTACTTCCAAGCTCCTTGATATTAGCGTACACACAACTTAAAAAGACGACAACGCTACGTCCAAAATGGCCTACGTTTCACATTTCACTTTAACACCTACCTTTATTCAGGACTGAGAGTCTGGCTAACGCGCTACCGAAAACATAAATGAAATTCGTATATAATAGCGGTCTACCACATTCAACCTGCCATATAGATATTCAACTGTTCTGCAAAACATTTTCTTCTATGGATTCGCATATTATACATTGCTGCTTTGAAAAATAGCCTTGTCACTGTTGTTGGGCAACAGCGGCTTGAAAGTCAAATAGCAAAGCACAGATAAAACCTCTGGGCGACTACCAGTGGACGGCAACCTTCAAAGAAGCTTCCCGTATTACAACAGAACGAATTTAAAATTCGTAATGTTCATCATTTGTTCCAAAATTTGATCAATTTGTATATGAAGATTTTGAACGGCAACGGCTGAAGTGCCGGATGCTACTCTTACTCCAAAGCTATACTGTATTTAAGGCAATCGCCGACTTTAAAGAATATCGTGAAACATTGAAACATAATAATTTAAAAAGTAAACATATATTGTATATATACTAGACGGCAAGAACAAGACATTAACTGTGCTGGACACCGTCCACAATTTTCGTTGAGAGTCGGCCAGTATGCTACAGTACTGCGAGTCTCTCCAAAATTAAATTTGCACAATTTTTCTATCATATTGTTCGTTTCTGAGTTTTTTTGGGGTGTAACACGCATAATTCAACATTGGCTGGGAGTGTTGACTCGCGTACTTGCTCATTCAAAGGCTTAGTTAGATACGACAACGAACCCAACTCGTTCCGGCCGTAAAAGTAGACCGAATGGACTCGGTCAAGATGGGGACAGACAACTCCTGTTACCGATTTTGACTGAACAAGTGCTGCAGATATCTGACCCAAATTAGTCATTAATTTTGTATAGCTGAAAGGCTTTATAGGACTGCATATAATGCTTTGCTATATGGCTACCTTAGAATGCAGGATTTCGGTCTAAAGGTGTTATTAAATGGGATCATAAGATCTAAAATACACGAAAACGGCCATATCCCCGTAATCACGCGAACTATATGGTCGTTATTGGTCTCATTTTGTAGAGCAATTCACCCTCTATATAGCTGCAACTGTTGTGCTCCTAGTGGCATTTACGCTGCATCACTGGCTCAAAATGGGTATTTAAATAGGCTCATGAGGCCAAAAATACAGGAAAACGGCTATATCTGAGCACCGGCTCAAGGTGTATGGGTGGAATATACTGATCTGCTTGTGCAGAGCAATTCATCCTCTGTCCATTTGCACATTGTAAGTCAACAATCGGCAACATTTCCTCAGCTATTTACGCAATATGGTTGATAATCGGCTCATTTTGTAAGTTGCTGCTCAAAATAGCTGCTTACGTCTCTCTAAATAATGAATTCAACATTCAGAATTCACCATCTTGGCGATGAAACAAGCTACTTTTACAATAAGATATATAAAATGTAAGAACAATTTTATGACTCTTGTGTCAACTGCAAACTTCACGAAATATACGTTCGAACAAAATGATCATAGCTTGAATGGAACCGGAATAGTATTAGTTCAAATTACTGAAACACTTGGTAAACTAATCTAGTTGTCTGTCTTTAGTTTTAGATCACTAATGACAATCAAATTATATATTATCCGTTTGACAAACATTGTTAGCAGTATCAAATTTAGCTCATTCACTGACTGTGACACTCTGAGAGTCAAAAAATATAATATCTACTGCAGTAATCGGCTTTTGAGGACTAGATATAGAAATACCGCTAACCAAAATTATTAAGCATAAACAACACCGAAAACGATATAAAAAGGCAAGCAAATGAACAAATAAATTAAAAGATTAATACGCGAACGCAATAAAATAATTATATATACGCCGGCTAAGAATGTACTGAGAAAAGCAATATAGTGTATATAACCAAAGAAATCGATAATAAATTGTGCTTCAGTATTTTATGATTCTTATAGCATTTATTTATGAAATTATACTCAATGCAACTAACAGATTTGCTTTCTATACATCAATGTTCAAAGAGGTTTCCAAGAGATGCAGTACTGTCCGAACAGGGTACAGTGGTCGCAGACACATCCAAATCAATCACTCTGTCGTTTTCACGATCCTCTAAAACCTTCATAAGCGCAGATGCAACCAATAGTAGTAGTATTAAAATGAAAACCAGGAAATCATGCATGGTTCAAATGCAAGAAATTGTAGCTTGAAAACCACCAAGTTGTGCTTGGTTGAGGTGGGGGTCCCAAAATATACCGAGTTCATAAATAGTACACAGGCCACAGATATGGATTCGAATCAACCACTTCATCGTTTCGAGCAGCCTCGAAAACTAATATAATCGCATATGCAACAAATTATAGCATTAGATTGAACACCATGAAATTATGCATATTTGAGTAGAAGAGTCGGTCCCAGGGGATACATTATCAAAAAAGATGCATCAGTCAGAGATACACTCGAATGAGTCACTACATCGTTTTTAGCAACCTCGAAAACTTTTATAATCACAGATATACCAAATTATAGAATAAAACTAAAACAACAAAATCATACATGGGTTAATGAAGGTACAGTTCCATTTCAAAAATGTTACATCGGTAACATATACATATAAATGAATCATTTTATTCGTTTTCAGCGATACCAAAAACCTTTATAATGACAGATGCAATAAATCATAAGTTTAGATTGAAACTATAAAATCAATCATGCCTGTGTTGCTCCCTTTGGGATAACATACCATTACAAAAAGAGTACACCGGTCATTCAAATAAATCATTCCAATGTTTCCAGCATCCTCGAAAATCCTCACAATCACGAATGCAATAAATTGTAGCATTTACTGCTGAAAAGCTTTGTGCCACGATCTCGTTATCCACAGGCCTGACAAAAAAGTGATGTCTAGGAGAACATAAGATATCAAACATTTTTTTGTTGTGGAGCCTATATTTTAAGATATAATCGGAAACTTATTTCCCCTCTGTCACAAAAACGGAAGGGGTACTCTCTTTAAAGGTCCTACCGTATTCCATAGGAAGGTTGCACGGATGGAAACCATACATGGTCAAACTCTAGGCTATCATATGACAAAAGACCCCATGGGAATATCTCCATTCGTTCTTGAGATATTTATAAAAAACTGGCCTGACGGACGGACACTGTAAAATTAATTAGAGAGCACACAAATAAATGCTTACGAGCTTCGCTCGCATGCATAAAAAGAGATTTGAAAGCCAGATCTCTAACTTGCCAGTAAACGATATAAATTCCAAACCTCGCCGATTAGTTTATACAAAATAATACCATAAAGAGCAAATAACTTACTGACAGACCACTGCACTACCAACTGTATTTGCAAATACGAAAAACACTACATTATGGCAATTTTTCAAAAGAAGAATAAGTTTTTGGCTGCTTCTAATACCAATGCAACTTTTGCTTTAGCCTCCAGTGTCACCAAGTATAGCAAGATTTACGTTTCAAAATCAGAAGCAGACAAATCGTATATATGTAGTTATTAATAGCAATAAAGTGTAACCATAATTTTTGCATAAATATACAGTACTTACTGCGATAGCAGATACAGCTGTATATCGAATTGCAATATAATTGACAAAAATATAAAGTTAAAATCTACATCCGCATTATGCTAATTAGATACAAGTCTAACCAGTTTTGTTTAATCATGAAACATTATAAGCTAATTAGATACAAGTCTAACCAGTTTTGTTTAATCATGAAACATTATAAGCTAATTAGATACAAGTCTAACCAGTTTTCTTTAATCATGAAACATTATAAGCTAATTAGATACAAGTCTAACCAGTTTTGTTTAATCATGAAACATTATAAGCTAATTAGATACAAGTCTAACCAGTTTTGTTTAATCATGAGAACATTATAAGCTGCAGTCACGGCCAGAAATAAGTGCAAAATAATCGATCGAAATTTCGATCGTTTTCGATTAAACGAAATTTCGATCGATTTCGATTAAACGAAATTTCGATCGATTTTGATTTTTGCGCAATTAGATAAATTTCAAAATTTTAAAATTTCGATTTTTTTCGATTAAACGAAATTTCGATCGATTTCGATTAAACGAATTTTCGATCGATTGCAATTTCGATCGTTTTCGATTGCACTTATTTCTGGCCAGGACTGTAATTAGACAGTCGAGATCATCAATAAATATCGAACATAAAGGTTTTCCCATCCGGTGATCTTTCAGTCATTCATTCCTAATTATACCAACATGTACACGACAGTACAAATGTTAAGACGGCATGCGATATAAAAGCGTATATACATAAGTTTCTTAGTGACAGTTTTCGATGTTACGAGCCATCAATCTAGCGATAGCTAAATGGTGTGGGACACCACTGCGAAAACGATGAAAAATGGGCGACATGATATTTAAGGATACAACTACTTTGCTATCACAAACCATACAGTATACTGTAACCACTGTTATCAGTAGCACATTTCAAAAGTTTTATCCCCGTAATATTTTATTTGGACAAACAGAATAAAGCTCTTTTGAAATCACTTCTGAAACTATCTATCCTACGTCAAAAATACCCCTGACTCAATCGAGTAGGTGTTTGAAATTATGACGATAAAATTTTAAATATTTACTTATTATCAACAACAATAAAGTTATTATCGCTTAGAAGAAAGAAAAACAGCATATATACCAGTGGCACATCAATAAATATCAACGACATAATGCAGAGTTATACGAAGAAGGCAAGTACAGCACCTTAACATATCTTTATCATCATACGGCGGCAAGTATATACTAAACGAGTATATTTTGATAAATTGACCAATGTAGCGTTTAGCGGCTCCGCTCCCATTCAATTTAATTTGCAATGTTTTCATTTTGAAAACATATATAAAATTGTCTAAATATACAATCGTACAAGAAATAGAAAAATGTACATAATTATAAATATCCGTACAAAAATTGCCGGCCATATTAACTCCACTGTAGTTCTCGAACTTTCGTCACAAGGTCTACAGAAACCCCAAAGATACTGAAAACGTACAGAAGACCACGACAGTATGTCTGTTGTAATTAGACATGCAATGCGTACTCGAGCTATATAGACGCTGGATGTCTCAAGGCTCATATTCTATTTCCTGGTGGCTCCTAGTATAACCATCAAAACGTCAAACATAATATCGGTAGAGCGTGGCAATGTAAGCCTAACTAAATATATCTCAATGCTATAATACCTCTTCGATATATCGTTAAAAGTCAATATAGTTTCAGCTGTAGAAACAGCAGTTTAAATTACGTTAACCAGGGAATCTTTAGTCTCTGATGGACGACAAACTTCTCATATCGCCAAGTGTATCAGTTATTCGGGTACACAAGAATAAGTCATACAATACGCGTTACCACTCCCCCTTTAACATTAAACACTATGTTGTACGTAGCCTGTTTAAACTTAAAATATAATTTCACACAATGACTGACAATATTCCAAAAAGTACCAATCCTAATTTTAAAAAAACGGAACCTTAAAACTACATCAATGTATATACGTGTTTCTAGTTATTAAAAGAACAGAATCACAGTACTCGCCAGAAATGGTGCTCGCATTTAACGGGGTGAGATCCCATCCAGCCGTGAGCGAACGATTATCATTTTCACACGTACTGCAGATTCACTAGTGCTGAGGCTTCACTCAAAACTGCGAAGTATCAATAATTTTTTCACTGTCGATTCGTAGTTAAGCTTATCTGAGTAATTAAAATTAGTACCTTACCGCACGTTATGCACATACAGTTGATGGAATTAGCCAAATTTTTTCACAAGCGTTACCATTATTTGTTACAGTCTGTTCAACCGAAATGACTGTTGCATTTGGAGCCAGCAATAAAAGTAAATTTCCATTTTAGACGGGATTCGTTGGGAGCGAGTGTCTATATTAAAATGCAGCAATATGTACTAAATTACCAATTTCTTGGCGATGCAGTACTACAGCAGAAATGATTGAAAAATCAACAGCTTATATTGTAAGAAAGAGTGTTATAACAGAAAATTATAAAGTTCGCAATTACGCATTAAAGTAGGGTTAACGACAGAGATAATAGCAAATTATTCGCAAACAGTTCAGGAATATTAACAATAATTATTGAAAACGGTTAATTTTTCACGAAAAATTCCAGAATACTTCGGCGCAAGATTTTTTTATTTCTGTAACTTAGATACTTGTTTCTAAATAACGATGGTTTGCCTCTGAAGCCTCATATACAGTTTTGGCATTAATCGTGCAGCGTTGTAGTATCGACTACCTTTACTGGAATTAGGATTAATTAATTAAATATATATTTTGAATCACTAGGATTCATTTAGTTAACAACAACTAATCATAAGCGACACATAAACTTCACACTTTCTATCGTAAATAAAAAAAATGCCAAATAAATTGGCACTAATGCCGAAACATTACGATACCGCTCCATACTTTCCAGCTCAACATACGACAAACACGCTCATATAAAAAATATTAAGCACACTGATGCGTAGAGTGTGCCAAAGCTATCTAGCAAAATCATCGACTGTTAATTATACAGATCTCAAAAGCAGTAAAATTGTATAAAAATAGCAAAGTAATCACAACAATCTTTGGAAAATCGAATAAAAATATTTAAAATTATTATAACTAGCATAAAATCAACAACTAATAAAGCTTTATGACTGGTAATGTATTTATATAATGTAGTCGATGGCAAGAGATGCAGAGTGCAATTATTATATTTAGTGTTGCTTGATTAAATAGAGAGTAGTGTTGTAGATCAGTTAACGTCGTTGTAGTTAAAGTTTCCTGAAATAGTACAAAAACTTCAAAAATATGGTTGATCATTTTTTTACAGTAGATATAACCAAATTAATAATAATCCAAGGAATTTTATCAATACTAGCAATACTGGTGCTGCAACGAACAACCTTAGTAATAACTTGCAAAATATTTCTGTAGCCAAAAATTTCTTTGAGCACTTACTAATGAAAAACGACGCATAGTCGGTTAATTATTATTTATGACTGCGCTGATACAAATACCTGACAAGGTAGAAAGCACAGTATGTACACTATTACGAACAAAAATAAAAGCAATTAGTTCACACAAAATTCTTAGACAGATTTTCGAATAGCACTTTTTGTAAAGCTGCTAATTTTTTTCGATTTGTTCGCGATATATTTGTTTTTATTTCTGTCGATAACTGTGTACTGGTACCCAATAGTTCTGAAAACACTAATTGTGTGTAACACAAAATTAGACACACAATAGTTTATAGTCCTTTTGCTATTAATTTGTGTAACAGGTCCATGCTGGATGTTTACGAGACAAATTATTCCTTAAGACATGCAATATGGGCAGCATTTACGAATTTTAGCCTACGATCGCCCCAGAAATTGGCCCTTCAACCCTCCATGACCTAGTGCGTGTGTTTAACAGCCATGAAAGTGACATCGTTTACGAAAGCCCTGCTGATTTGGCAATGTAATTGTCGGGTAAAATGTGTAACTGGACTTTGTCACCCTAATCAATGCCGTGACCCTTAATATATATGTAAGTGTATCTATATCGTAACATGTATATTATATATCGTTGCCATTATTGTATCTTCTATCATTATCATACCTTGTCGCTATTCGGATGTGTTGTGCCCTTACCGTATATTACTGCCATTATTGTGCCATTTATTGTTTCCACACAGACACCTTTAGTGTACCCATCTTATCGTGTATTGTGACCATATATTGTTGCCATAAAGCACCCTTATGGTACTCATATTGTTATGATTATACTGATTTGATGTACCGTTAATGTCGTATAATGTACTCGGATGGATTTGAATATATCTGTTACTGTATACACATGTATGTATGCTGTTGATACCATATTGCGTTGAACCTTTATTGCTATTTACCATGACGTACTATATCCTCGTTATCGTCTATCACTCGTGCCTTGTTGTACCTTACATTTGCTGCCATACATTGTTCGTATCATACCATGCCGTATTCTTGTTACCATATAATCACAGTACCACAGCGTGTTGTTGATGTATACGTATCATTAGTAATCGATGCTTAAATTTATTGAGCACTTGTTGTTGGTCAGTCGGGTTGGGTACTTCGCCGTACCTTACCGGTCCCCGCCTACCTCATGTTATTCGTTGTATATTAGTTATAATTGCATTGATCTTAAAATCGTATTATTGATCGTGTTCCTAGTACGCATGATAATTACTATTATAAATTATTACTGTATATACTTAGCCGGCCGGGTTTGGTGAACTATTGTGGGATACCCTATCATTCCTGACACGCGTATTGTGATTGGAATCGTGCGATTCTGGACTCGCCTAGGTTGGTAGGATAATGGCATGATTTGCGCGATAGGTTTGAAGAGAATTTAACCCAGTATGGGTAGTAAATTTTAGCCCTCAGAAGGAACCAGTCCAACGGCCTTCACCTACAAGCACCCCAAAAACGTGTCTGTTCGCCGCGAAGAGAACAACAAATAGAAAAAAACCCGGAAAATTTTACTATAAACTATTCATTTCCCCAGTGTTCAATATTACTGTTGACACTGCAAAACATTGGTGAATGAAATGAGTTCAAAACGACAATTCCAAATATTCGGAATTGAGGGTCCCAGCCTTTCCGGTCCGCAGGTCCGGAACGGTTGAGAAAGCTGGTTTTTCTGGCACGAAATTTTTCGGCCTTTCCAATGGAACTGGTCCCGTGAAAATAGGAACATTATCCGCAGAATTATAAAGGGCTAACAGGGAGTATATAGCATCGAGCGAGCAGATGTCACTTAGTGCCCCGATACTGTTCGTCGCGAGATTTGCGTTATGCCCATTCCTATTTCGAGTAAGGCAGTCGTCGAAAAAGAGCTTAAATAACGTAGATCAAAATGAGCTGACCCACACGGGTTTGAACGTTCCATTAAAGAGGGCGAGGACATCTCTCCCGAACCGAAGTTGTAACGTACGCATACTCCAGAAGCGAACATATTTGTATTATCCTATTGCTTCTTCATAGAGTTGCACCGGCAATA
>JASANE010018805.1:0-18942 GCA_030248225.1 Trileptium ribeirensis
CGTGACAGGGTCGGAACGACCCTGTTACATTATAAGTTATATAACATATATTAATTTTTGCGCGTGCACATACAGAGACTTTAATTGTGTAGAGATTGATATATGGAAGTCACTTTGATTTGCCTTTATGATGCCTCATAAAGGTGTGCAAAATGCTTTGAGCCAGGATTTGGATGACAAATTCGTATTATTTATATCAAAGCAGGGCATTGAACAGTTAATCTTCTAATTAATTTGATGCAGCGCCATTGCATTTTCTTTTTAGCAGATGAATTGATACCAATTTTCATTCCTATCGCATTGTCAAATCATCCTGTAAAAGTGGTTGTGGGCCTGTATGATCAAAGCGGCTACAGACATAGAATAACTGAGAGGCTGGACGGTAAAAATGACATGAAAATAACTTTCAGGAATGACGATAAAAAGCCTAAGCTACACAATACTTTAAAAAGACGTTTATAATTAATTTGAATCGATGTAACGTGTTGAATTTGTATACTGCTGTGGCACATTTCTTTTAGAGAAGTAGTTATGGCGATAACTTTTTGATGATATTTGGGATCGAAGGTAGGTTTAAATTTTCCATCAATATATTACTCAATTTTCCCCAATCTTTGCCAATTTCCCCATCTCATTTGTCGAGCCCCTTCGGTGTTAGAGGTGGGTTGCGGTGCCTCAGGGGAATAAGGCTACCGCCCATGGGACATCGGCGATGCCTCGAGATGGGTGCGATCCTCATGGGATAATACACTCCCCTATGGAAATCTATGATTATAAGACTGTCGCCATTGCAACTCGTGATTAAACGAAAAGGAGTAGTTATATTTTAATTTCCGGTAGTATAAATTTTTGGCATATTTCACCTCTGTTTTTAATGTACCATATTCTTGCAATGCTACTAAGCTATTAAAGGTATATAACGTATATGGTTGTGATGGCTCTCGAGCACAGTGACAATTTACATGGCTGTTATATTTGTCAGTCTTTAGCAGCCGTATAGTTTACTTCAGTGCTAATGATTTTAACACATTTGAATAACGCACATATTTTTCTGTACGTCGTCACTTTTCTTTTATGAATGAACAATGAGAGTGCTCTCAGTTAGATACCACAGTCGGGTCCAGGTCGGATCGAATCGGGTGTGTAGACACTAGTGGGGTTGTCGGGTCAAATTCGGGTCTTGATATTATCCAACAATGCCGTCGCATGCCATGGTCTTTCTCTGTTCAGTATACAGTTTTTCGCAGTTCAAACGTAAAGTTTGGTGGACCCAGCTGTGGCCAATGAGAATACATACATGTACCACACAAATATAAGTACAGCGCAAAATATACTGGAACGCGAACACATATTTTTAAACATGTGTTAGCGTTTTCGTTCCAGATATTTTGGACTGCACACATAAAATATACTGCAGTGTAGTCGAGTCGGGTGGGGTTTACGAATTGTCGGGTCGGCCAGATGCTATGCAGCCTCTTCTGAATACATTAACAATAAACTTGTGTGGATATTGTTAAGAAGTTTATTTTAGATTAATCCAATTAAATATAGATAAATATACCAGGAGCAAATAGAATATTGATGAATACGTCGCCTGGGTTGCAGATACACCATTTAACTTATTATCGCTTTTCTTTCACGAATGATAAATTATAGGGACTTGCTATGTTAAATACCTTTACCATATTGGTTATTGTTTTGGTTTCTTCGAACGAATGCCCATCCAGTAATATATTTTATTATACACACATATACCTTCAATCACTTTTCAAACACTATCTCCAGTAAAATTAGTTAAACCGTTCCAGACGCACATATTTGGCGAGTAATATGTAATCATTAGCATGTTATAAAAAATAAAATAGCCAAATATATCGTTTTAGTAGAAGTAAAATAAGGTATATATTTAGCATTTCGGATATAAACGGCTATTCCGCTAAAATTAGCATTGCAGACAATAGTTTAGCTACATGATATTTCTAAATGGATAGAGAGGAGGCACTTATAACGACACCCCGCGTTCCACCAGCTAATGCTTCCAAGGTAAATTTTGGCTATCCCGGTTATGCTCACAGGTCCCGGTGTACATAGCTACTATTATGGTAGGGTGTGGTATTCTGAATCATTCAAGAGATTAATATTTTCCTCAACACTATTATAATCAAATTTCGGTCTAATTTGGTTTATATTGATAGTCAGTGCTAAAATAAGGGAGTCTACGAACGGATGAGAAGTTTCTAAAATTGGAATCAACTTGATAAAATATTGTTAGTATCAATTATATAATTCTGTGTTATAATCAAAATTTTCTATACAATTTCAGGTTGCCCTCACAATACTGCAGGCTTCATTAATCCTGCGACAGGAGGTCCTAGAAATTGTGTGCTCGACAGTCCAGGAACCAATTCGTGTCCGGAAAATTTCGATTGTGTGATTTCACGAACTTCATCACAACCTATTTGTTGCTCTGTGAACGAAGTTACAAAGAAATCAGGTTGAAATTTTATTTTAATCATAGTTATTGTGCTATTTTGTGTTTTTCGGTAATATTTGTCGTTCAATCAGGATATGGTAAAGAACTTGAGTTTATATGAGCCCTGTAGAGGTTGAACATATTTTGTGGTTTTCGAAAAATAAATTCAAAATATTTTCCTGGTTCTCTGATTTTATTAAACAAACAGGAATGTCTCTTATATCATTTAATTATTAAGCCTTGGTTGCGAACACTATATTCGTGTTTTAAAACTAGTCGACATAATCATACCGTAATGAAAGCTATCTATAATTGATACAAACGCATTATCATGTAAATATAATTTTTTATAGCTAAAAATTTTTGTAAGCACTACCTTACAATCATTTCATAGCAGCTACATAATTAGTTTTAGCAATGCTACATAATTAGTTTTAGCAATAAATTAATAGCTCATGTTTGATGGATAACAACTACTGTGTGTAAAATGGCGAAATTGTACAATTTTAATGATTTTTGGAATTCTTCTGGAAAGCAAAAGTATAATGCTGATGAAAAAGAGGGATAATTTTCTGCAAAATTAAGCAATCAGGTCAATTTCAGTATTATTTTCTTCTAGAGGTGAGAAAGAGTCGAATTTCAGGCTCTGGCTGGGCTCTTCAAGAATCATGTCTGGCTTGGCTGGGCTCTTGCAGACAGATCTCTGGCTCGGCTCGTCTCCTTATGAACCATACCCGGCTCCGCTCGGCTCAAGTATTTTGATGAAAACGCAGGCTCGACTCGGCTCTTAGACCATTAATAATAGTAGTTTGCGGTTTACTAATAATAGAAATATAATGTACTATAGAAACTATGTATATACTGTTGCGGTCAGAGATTTTCAGGTTAGAGCTGACGCAGTTACAACGGTGGGCAGCTGTTATAATTAAGTTTTTGTTTGGAAAAATAGCTTTTCAAGACATATACTAGGCTCGGCTTGGCTGTTGTAGACTGAACCTAGGCTCTGGCTCGACTCAGCTCTTCAAACATTATGGTGACTTCTTCTCGGTTCGGTTTTAGAACAGAGCAGAATCAAGCTAAGCCAAAAGCCTAAAGTCTCACCTCTGTTTTCTTTTCAACATTGCTGTATAATTAGTAGATTCTCTCTCAATGCTTATTAGTTCGACATAGCCTTAATGGTGTTCTTGATATAATGTCAAAAATGGAAGCTAATTTTAATTCAATTTAGGAGATTAATTTGTCTAGAGTTGGCAAAACGATTTCTCAAACGAAAACGTGGGTTACATAAAGTCGTCATCAGAAACTATAGTTTGATGGAAATTTCGTGCTAACGTTACTGTGTGGACATTTTGTTCCGCGATAACAAGTTATGCTTGTTAACTTTACTCAAGTAAAAGGAAAACACTAGTACATAAACTATTTAAATAGAGCTTAATTGTTGGTTTCAAAAGCATATTTACTCGCCTAAAATACGGAACCCAAATAAAGTGAAATGCACAAAGTTAATTGACATAGTATAAAATGGAAATATGATTATTTACATTATATACAATGCATATACACATTTGTGCATATGTACTATGTTAATTTGTATAAAATCTGATGATATACTCTGTGGTATTTATTTATATTTCATATTTTAGAAGAGCAAATATATTTTGGAAACCAAAAATTTAAAACCATTTTGAAAGCCGTATAATTTCAGCTAAATATTTAAGTCAACAAAATTTTTTATATTCGAAATTCTATTTGCAGGAAAATGCCAATACGGCGATCCTTTGCCTAATATGTCTTGTGATATTCTCGACGGTTGCCCACGGGGATACGAATGCTATGCAAGCAGCAAGGGAAGACACTGCTGTCCGGCAGCAGGTAAGCATATATTGCTCAACGAAATTATCTCGAAATCCAAGTCATTTCAAATAATTCAACACTATATCTCCAAGCTCAGTAGCTTGGGATTAACAACTTTTTGCCAAATATTGTACAGCAAACACGTTCATGATCCGCCATAGCAAATGAAATATGCTTAAGCGTTTGTTGTCTTTAAATTTAGCAACTTTAAACATTAGCGCAAAAATTCATGGTATGTTGTACAGTTAAAATAAACCAGAATGATATTATAATCGTACTCACGTGGCACACTTCAACTATGGAGCAATTAGTAAATGTTTGCTGTTTTCTAATCTTTCAAATATGCTTAAAGTTTATATTTATGAATGCATTAAACAAATGTGACTCTCTCTGTGCGGTCATATATTTGATATTTCTACTGCAATATTTGCAAAATATTTCAGTCACAGTATGCAGTATGCCTTTGGCACCCGGCGATTCAGGCTCATGCTCCGACGATCAAGAGTCAAGCCCCGGTCAACGGTACTATTACGACGCCCAAGTGGGTACATGTCGACCGTTTAACTATCAAGGTTGTGGAGGAAATGCCAACAGTTTTGAAGATTTAAACCATTGTGAACTGTTTTGCTATCCAGGTACGCGTAAGCGTTGTGGGTTATATGCTGTATATAAAGAAAGACAAGTCCACATTACACATAATACACTTATACACTGTGTAAATACACTGTGATACAACATGCCGTTAGCAGTGGTCAACATCAATCCCAAATATTTAGAACTGCCCTGATTATGACGCAGCTGTGCAGCTGTATGTTTCATTGAGCTTATAACTTATTACAGCTACAGACGTTATGTATAGTTATACAAAACTAAATTTGCTCCCACGCTGAATTTTTAGAACTAGCTATTCCACGCTTCATTAGGAGATCCATAATTGGGTTTACACTTTGTTGACTTATAAGACGCTATGTTCAGAGTGTGACAGGATATATTATGTTATGGGTCCTGTATTTAACAATGCATACACAGTAAACAAAGCTTGAATATTGTTAGTGTGTCACTTAAGCTATATGGTGTGTCTTACGTTCAACAAGTTCAAAAGCACTATAAAGCATATTTCATACGCACAAAACATTTTGTTTTGCAAGCTTCCTCACATTTGAGATTGTTTTTAACGTCAATAAAGCTATATTAGCTGTGCATATATGGCAATTTTTAACTATTTTAACTTTTGCCATGGAATAAATTAAATTGAATTTTGACGATTGGCGAACCAGGTGGTACCTATATTTGTCGCTTGCCACGGGAGATTTGGAGTCCCAGATTTGGGGCAAGGGCTTCGTTTATACTATTTACATGAAAAAGGTTTAGCGAAAGGCGAAGTCAAGGCCAAAGAACCGGTAATAAAACTTTTGAGTAAAAAATTAAAGGTGTACTATCGTTTTAATCTTTTTAAAGTGTAGTAATTTGAATATTATTTGTAGCCTAAAAGCCGCTATGCTTGGGATCCCATAGTTCCAGTTAATGTTGTTAAGCTACATAAACTCGACTTTGGTATATAAATTCAGCATTTATCAATTCAAATCAATATAAACAAAGTCTTTGTTCATCTTTTCATTAGTATATACTATGTAAGCGTGGTAATATTTTTATACGTTAAGAGCACCATTCATTTGCTAAAAAATAAATATACAAAAACTCGAGGCAAAAAGCTAAGAAAAAACAGGTGCTGAAGTACTTTGAGCACCTTACTGCTAACCCAATCACACTAGATCGCCAAGCCACGCATTCATCTATGAAACTTGTATTATGTTAAGGGTTTCTTTGAGTACTGTGCCGTTTCCTAAAGAGTCTGAAATGACGCACATCTCCTAACCTTAATAAATTAGACCGGACAGACACAACGAAGTAACAGGAACGAACTTCGCCAATATGGCAGTAATATAAACAGGAAAAGTTAACGACCAGAATTTTACTTATAATTCCCACAAAGCCTTTGCATTTTTTGAAAGGCGAGTTGTACCACTGCTTATATGCCATTCCATGTGTTTTGTCCAGAGTTTCCTTACCTCCGAAAAATACAAAAGATTGCTGCAACCGTTGTTTAGTTTACTCAAAAATCACGAAGCAGCAAAAGGATAATTAAATTTCTATTATCTAGTGCAAACCCGACGGTTACAAATACTTTATTATGAATGTTGCATTAACGTATGTTACTAGCGGTCATTTTTCGCTGTGTCTACAAGTAGTATACGTTCACAAGTATGATTTATGACGTGCTCTAACCTTGGTACTTTACTGCACGGCATGCTCTAAGGCTGTATCCAATTAGTCGCTCTTGCATTTTTCGTTGTTTTAGGGATGTGTAGTTACGGTAGTCCATTGAGACAAGGTATTCACAATCAACTATGTGGTGATTTTATTAATACATGTCCGCCTACACATTTATGCGTTCCGCCACTGTTCGGGCCGTCGGCTTCAAGAGTTTGCTGTCCGACTGCAGGTAAGCAAAATGCAACTTATATAGTTGGATATTTTTGTTTTACCCCCCCCCCCCGCAAGAGCGAATTTGGTCTTTTCGAACATACACAAATAATTTTAGTGCCATTCGATCGAGTTCAATGGGCTGATTCAAAATATATAAATTTCGAAATTCTTTCGGTTTTTATGTTTCCAATGGTCCCTTTGTTACCCAAAATCTTCAAATTTTTTTAGTCTTTTCGATTATATCCCCAGCCCGAAAATGGTCAATTTCGGAAATACAGCCTGAATTTCAGTACCATGCCTTTATCATATTCAATAGTGATGAAAACCTATAAACTAAGGCCACTGCGTACATCAGGTAATTTGATAAAATACTGAGATATCACCATTTTTTCAAAATTCAGCATATTTACGCAGCATCCCATAAGATGAAACACAAATACAGTGTATGCGTAAAACTATGAAATCTTATCTAACAGGATAAATAACTCTACAAACCCATCATTCAATCCGTCAAGCAAAAATATCACATAGTCAACATTGTGAAAATATTACTTTTTGAGGTATATTTTAAGGTTTGTCTCATGGCTGAAAGTAGTTGCTCTGATAGAAATTGCACCAAAATAAAAAATTGTAGTTCTCGGCTATAAGATTCTGTACATTTCAAATGAAATGATGGTGATTCAATTTTCGATCAGAGAAGAGTTATAAAACTTGAAATGTACAGACCCCAAATAACTAAAATCAAAAAGATTCCAAATTGGTTTTGCTCAAATTCCGGCAGAACATCATTGGACTAGGGTAAGCACAAAGCTAGGTTCGCAGTTTGGTTAAATTGTAATAATGCGTTTAATAATTGTGAAAATTCGTCAACCCAGCTATTACTTATGGTTGAAACAGATAGATATAAATAATGTTTATGCAAATAGCAGCTATTTTAGAAAACTCCTCTCACTATGCTTATCTTGTTTTAATGAGTATTTCTTATTTATTTCAATTATTCAGTAACATTCCGTCACACATTGAAGGCCTTTTAAGCTTGTTATAAACACAGGGACTTTGCTAATACAGTCCTTGAATGAATACAGTTAGTCAATCTATTGGGTACAGCGTGACATTACAGAGGATACGTTTTTACGTTTTTTGTATATACCAAAGGATTTTCGCTGTCCATTACGATTACACTTTGTTTTAAGCTACTGAACGAGTCCTACTGGTATTCCAAAATGTTATCGATATGTGGTTTGATTCTCCAGTTGTTCAATCCGTTATAGTAATCGCTGGCAACTTTATGTGCACATCATAGGACAAATCTAGTCGTAATAGATACTCCTCATATAAAAATATAAATTTATCCTTCGAAACCAAATTTTGTGTATTTCTGGGCACTTCTTTAAAATAGGGTACAGACAACGCAGTTAGCTTTAAGAATGTCTTAATATTGTCTTATTTTAAGGTAAGATATTGTCTATTCTTATTTAACAACGCAAACATAATTATTTGTAAACACTGGCTCTGTAAACAAATTTTTACTTGACACTGACATTTATCAAAGGTTTTTATATAATACATTGAGCTTTTTACCCTGCAGATTATATGTCACTGTTTTGAGTCTTCTATACTAGGTTTTGGTATCAATCGCTGTCGAAAATTTATAATTTTATGATTAATATAGCTTAAATAACATATTTAAAAACATTAGAGCAGATGTGGGTATGTTGCTACCTAAAGCTGCAAGCGGTTGTATTTAATTCAATTATTGCGCCAATTTTTATTTCAGGCCATATTTGCGGTCTTAATTTGGATTTTGGTATTCCATGTGCAAATGGTCCTGCTCGCAGCAGTATAAGGTACGCTGCGTTATATATTCCATCATGCTTTACCGTATACTGCTCCGATGGGGCCACGCGACGGCTCTACTTAAGAATGTCATATTTATACGCTAATCAATTCAAAGTATAAATGACAACTGATTGCAGAATTACGTTGTGCCAATACCATCGAACAGATTTAAAGTATTCTTTGTTCAACTGAAGACTAAGTCGACTAACTTATGGCAAAGACACAGATGACACCAGCTATATTTTGTCTGGTTTTGGCTTATAAAATGTTATCACTACTATTTTGAAGCTAAATTTTAGACAACGATGAAGTAAACAGAGCATGCCGACAATATATAAGTCACGATGTTCGGAGAACTCATGTGGACTTAAAACCCTATAAATTAATAAGCCTAAATTGCAGCGAAATTTGCCAAATTTTTTGCTGAAAGTTGGCTTTTAGGCATATTACATTTTAGCTTATATGCTGCAAAGATAATATGAAAGCTGTGATCATGCAGCTTATAGCTAGAATCAGTGTAAAAATTTAATTAAATCTAATAGCAATAATCCGTGTTGCTGTAGAAGACAGCCGCCATAGTAACGACGTTTTGCTGCCAAATTGCTAAATCGTGCACACTTATCATGTATACAGATTTGTTACACCACATGTGTACACTGTAAGGTTTTCTAATCGTTTAAAATGTGAACTATTCAGTTTGAAATTTACCATGTTATCGGTGATAACGTCAGGAACAATACTAATTTTGCCTGGACATGGGCATTGTTTAATTACGGGATATAAGAAGGATAATCTTATATAAAGACAGGTGTGTTTATAAGTACGTGTCAATACCCAAATGCACCAAATGATAAAGAAATTGTATAGGTGTGTCAGTAGTTTTTTGATTACGTCAACTGTGGTAATATTATGCTGTATTAGTATTGTAAGCACGTAGCAGGATGGGCTATCGGTAAGGAAAACGCGCTTTAGCGCTTTTATGTTTAATTTTTTTCTCGAAATCGGAACGTACGCTAGTGGACACTAGTTCCGATCATATATACGAGTAATGCAGGTTTCACAGAACAATGAGTGCAAAAAGTGGGCACGTTTGTCTTTAACAGCCGTTTGCAAGATACCAAGATCTCTGATGGACGGTTATATGATATTTAAGTTTTTTGCAAACGGCTGCTAGAGACTTTGTCTTTAATGACTGTTTGTTTGATATTTAAATCTCTAACACATAGCTGTAAGAGACTTTAGTCTTACAAAGATAGCCAATATATACATAAATATCTAACAGCTAGTTGTTAGATACTAAAATCTCTTGCAGCTAGCCACAACAGATTATTGTCTATAATGGCTAGTTGTTAGAAATTTTTGTCTCTTACAGCCAGTTACAAAACAAATACAATACAAAAGTCTCTAATAGCTATCCATTAGAATTTCAAATATTTAACGGTTGGTTGTAAGAGATTTTTGTATGTTACAGCTGGCTGTAAGAAAAAAGTTTCTGATAGCTAACCATTTGAAACCAAAATCTATTATAGAAAGCTCATTATTGATATTGGTGCCCCTCCAGTTTGATATTGGTGCCGCCCACGTGTTTGATAGTTGTGCCCAAGCCAGCTTGATATTGCCATCCAGTTTGATATTAGTGCCACCCTCCAGTTAGATATTGGTGCCTCCTCCAGCTTGATATTGGTGCTCCCTCCTGTTTGATATTGGGTGCCCCCGTGCCGTTTGTTATTGGTGCCCCCTCATCATGTTTGATATTGGTGCGCCTCAAGTTTGGTAGTGGTGCCCCCTCCAGTTTGATATTGGTGCCCCCTCATCATGTTTGATATTGGTGCCCCTCAAGTTTGGTAGTGTTGCCGCCTCCAGATTGATATTGATGTCCCCTCCGGTTTGATATTGTAGCCCCTCCAGTTTGATAACGGTGTTCCCCTTCAGTTTGATATTGGTGCCCCTTCAGTTTGATATTGGTGCCCCCAGTTTGATATTGATGTTACCCCCAGTTGTATCGGTGCCCCATTCCAGTTTGATATTGGTGCCCCACTCCAGATTGATATTGGTGCCACCTCCAGTTTGATATTGGTGTCCCCTCCGATTTGATATTGTAGCCCCCTCCAGTTTGATAATACTGTTCCCTTCACTTTGATATCGGTGCCCCATTCCAGTTTAATGTTGGTGCCCACCTCCAGATTGATATTGGTGCCCCCTCCAGTTTGATATTGGTGTCCCCTCCGATTTGATATGATAGCCCCCTCCAGTTTGATAATAGTGTCCCCCTTCACTATGATATTGGTGCCTCCATCTAGTTTGATATTAGTGCCCCCTCCACTTTGATATTGATCCCGCTCCAGTTTGATATTGGTCCCCCTGCCAGTTTGATAGTATCAAGCTGGTGGGGCATCAATATCAAACAGGAGGCGGCACCAATGTCAAACTTAAGGGAGCTACAATATCAAACCGGAGGGGTACACCAATATCAAACTGGAGGGGGCATCAATATCAAACTGGAGGGGCACCAATATCAAACTGGAGGGAGACCAAGATCAGGCTGGAGGGGGAAACAATATCAAAGTAGATGGGGACATCATTATCAAACTGAGGGTGCTACAATATCAAACCGGAGTGGGACACCAATATCAAACAGGTGGCAGACACCAATATCAAACTGGAGGGAGCAAACATCAATCTAAAAGGGGGCACCAATACCAAACTGGAGTGGGGCACCAATATCAAACTGGAGGGGGCACCACTATCAAACTGGAGGGGCACCACTTTCAAACTTGAGGGGGCAACACTATCATACTGAAGGGGGGCTACAATATTAAACCGGAGTGGGACACCGATATGAAACTGGAGGGTGCTACAATATCAAACCGGAGTGGGACACCGATATGAAACTGGAGGGGCAAAAATATGAAACCGGAGGATGCACCGATAACAAAGTGGAGGGGCGCACCAATATTAAACTGGCGGTGGCACCAATATCAATAATGAGCTTTCTGTAACAGATTTTTGTTTCTAATGACTAGCTGTTAGAACCTTTTGTCTCTTACAGCCAGCTATAAAATACAAAAGAATCTAATAGCTGACCATTAGAATTTCAAATATTTAACGGTTGGCTGTAAGCCGATTTCCGACAGCTAGCCATAAGAGACCGTAATCTGTTTGTAGCTGCAACAGATTTTAGTCTCTAACAGCGAACTGTTAGAGATTCTTGTATTCATTTGTTATGTATATAAGATTAAAGTGTCTTACAGCTATCTGTTAGAGATTTAAATATCAAACAAGCAGTGATTAAAGACAAAAATCTCAAATAGCCGTTTGCAAGAAACTAAAATTACATATAAGCGTCCATTACAGATTTTATTATCTTTCAAACGGCTGTTAAAGACAAAACTGCCCACTTTTTGCACTCATTATTCTGTGAAACCTGCATAAATTTGCAGCTGTCCAACGGTATAGTAGCACTAAAGTAAGAGCCACAATAGTTATGCTTGCATCTACAACTACAAACTATAGAGTGCTTCTAATGGTGATTAGTCAGTAATCAAGGAAAAAGAGCGTTTAAATAGTACCAAAAAAGTATGTTTAAACAATTGTAATCACGCACATTTTGGTATATATTGACGTATTTCAACTTCATTCCACCACTAAAATAATATATAAACCTGGGTAACAATAAGATCATATTACAAGTGGTTCCAATACTGTTTGATTTTGATTTAGCCGTCGAAACTGATCACGCAATCAGATGGCTGTAACACTCTTCTAAAATAATGCATGAATAAATCAGTGTTAATTTCAGTTCAAACTCGGCAAAGCAAATGTAAATTGTTGTAAATATCTAATTTCGTTGTAAAAATGGGGTATATCTGTGAGGCACATTTTTCGTTGATTCAGGTGTGTAGATGGCTCACACGACGAATGGAGTGCCGGATTTCCGCTGTGGGCTACGTCAGGACTGGCAACTATTCAAATTTTTGGCAACACATGGGTTTTGTGTCATTTCTTCCCGAATTTTCCCGCGAGCGCTCAATGTGGAGCCACCGAGTGGGTAAATATGGCTTACAAACTTAGGGTTACCGACCCTCAGATTGATAACCTCTCTTACTCCCTGTTGGCACCTATAAATTACATACATGATGTATTAATCAGTATTATGTGTATAATTATACGTTTTGGTTCAATAACCGATCCGGAAATTATCAGCAGTTTCAATATTCGGGCTGTGTAGGAAACGATAACAACTTCATGCGCGTCGAGTTTTGGCATAATTTTTGTTTAACAGCAAGGAGTCGTCGTAGCAGACTCGGAAGCCGTTCGACGACGAATGTCGCTGGTAACGACTTTCTGAAATTTCTAAAACGAAGAACTGTCAATGACTTTAATCAGTATTATGTGTATAATTATAGGTTTTGGTTCAATAAACGAACCGGAAAGTGTCAGCAGTTTCAATATTCAGGCTGTGCAGGAAACGACAACAACTTCGTTCGCGTCGAAGATTGTCATAATTTTTGTTTATCAGCAAGGGGTCGTCACGGCAGACTCGCAAGCCGCTCGACCGCGATTATCGCTGGTAACAGCTTTCTGAAATTTCTTAAACGAAGCACTGTTAATGACTTTGATTTACGAAGCTAACGACATTTGTTTCATTTTATACACACTTTTTTCAATGTTTGCCTTTGCTCTGTGTGTGCACGCATGAATTGACAATCACAGGAGTGTTCACACCATAGTGTAATGAGTTTTACATTTAGCAATATCTACGATGCATGGTATGATAAAAGTACGTGGTTCCAATTATTTTTGCTAATTATAGCTCTTAATGTGGAATATTTCGGAAATTTTTCATCGCAAATACCTTGTAGACGTTTGGAAGTTTTTCGCACGCTCTATATATGGACAATAGGCAATGTTTTGTCACACGCAAATTTAATAGCCACCGTTGAAATTTGTACAACCGATTATACTTAATTGCGCTCGTGCTGTCTTAATTTGTACTGAAATGTTAAACGCTTAAGATTGCTTAGCCATTTTGTGTGTTGATTATCCAGAATAAAACTTAGGATTTTCTAAAATGAAGAATTCAAAGGGAAAGTAGAACTTTATCAGTTTTAACAGAACTTATTCTATTGACACTCGACTATTAATAGTTGATAATGGTGTCCTTTCTATGCAGAAGAATTTTAGATATTGCAACATTCTTAAATGGCGGTAGTCCAACATGGACTGGAACACTTTGTGCTCACGAACCTAACTCAGTATGTGATGGCAAGTTTCGATTCTAAATATTATTTTTATTAAGAGAACATGAGAACTATTTACAAGTTCCACAGATGATTTTAACAATGTTTTCAGTACAACGATAACTTAGTTTTGCATGTAACCATCAAAGTTTACAGTTAATACAACAGAATCCTAATTATTCAGTGTCAACATTGTTATGTGATATAACTATTCTATGTTTTATATTTAGCTGTTTACCAAATGTGGTAGTTTTATGGCGACGAACGGGTTATTGCTACTCATTAGCGAAAACGGGACCTCGTGGCCGATCTGAGTGAAATGTGACCCAATATATATACATATGCCGAGTTTGTGACTGACACTACACCCTACAGATCTTAGCTTTTCATTTTTAGAGCCCCATTATTTTTAATTCACAATTAATGCCTCAAAATATAATCTTGGAGTTACTTGTGGTGTAATGTAGAACATTTGAGTAGTGCTAAGCACATCTTGATTGAAATACGTACAATATGAGTTGTTTCTATAAGTTTCCTCGTATCTTGTCAGCTATTTTATAGAAATGCGTTCTGGTCAAATAGGCCTTTTTATTATCTTTCTGTAGCTAACAATACATACAGACCTCAAGAATTACAAATAAATTAACAAGCGTTAATTTCACACAAACGCAGCCCGATCACAGTGACACAATAATGTCAAAAGCAGCTCGCAAGAGGACACAAGGCTTTAATAATCCTTGTGATCCGAAGGCAATGTAAATTTCGTTTTTACAATTAACTTCTGCGAATTGATCTCGCTCAATTTTTTGCAGTATATACGTTACTGGGATAAATTCTTACTTACTCCGTACAGAACCTTCCTTTTGCGGAACGTGTGAGATAACTGCTTTTAGGACCAAAATCAGCTAATTGTTGCTGTTGCATAATATATAATTTGTATTGATCATGTGACATAGATAGTGTCCCGTGAGTATTAAGAGACCACCAGGTAGCTATGGTTGCTATAGGTTTTGTTTTGAAATGTAAGCCACTTTTCGAGTCTGTTTAGCACAGATTAAGTATCTATTGTTGCACTGTAATAAGAACTGCACCGTAAAGATCATTGCGGTTTTACACGTAACTGTGGTTGAATGCAATTTCATGCACAATCAGTACGGGAAACTTATATTTTAAAAATGACACATAAAGATACACAAATTTAGTCGTGGAAAGGTACGCCGGTCTTACGGTTGGATATCAGTCGGAAAAGTCACTTGCGAGTTGTTTTTCGGGTAGGTCGTTTTTTCCGCCCGCCATTTTCAATTAGAAATGAAATGATATAATCACATTATGAAGCCCAAATAGCATCAAAATCTGTACGCATGTCGCGATATGTAAGTGATTTATAACTCTGCTATATAACCTGCGTTATACATTATTACAGCCTACAGTCCCTTATCCCAGAGACTTTAGTAACAATCCGGTACAATGCGGCAACGACGTTATACGTCATCTACGTTAGCTGAAATGTATCCAATTGTATTCAGGCCACCAATTCTTAGTAACGTCAAAAATAGGTTACCTCAAAAATTTATTAGAAATTAAGAAAATTTTGTAGGCAAATCGATAAAATAAAGTCGACTTTCGCTTTTAGTACAAATGCGACAATAATTCTGAAGTCGAAACAAAGACACGCCACCAGTCTCGAATAAAGTTATTTTAGACTGAAAATCGATATTGATAATACATATGGAGAATATTCACAAACCGTATAGTAGCGAGACAGCCTATTATTTATGCGATGTAATATTATTATTGTGTACTTGGTAACCAGCCCGCTTAACGATTCGCATTGGTTGGATAGTTGCAATTCGAGCAGTCGAATGAACTACGAAACCTGCTGTAACGCTACAGTACTGGCAGCCCTACAACAAAATTTGATCGATGCAGCTCGCCTAATATATCTTTAACACCAAGAAGGATTCGAGAACTTAAGCGTCAGCTTTTTCATATGGAGAAGAAATAGACAACTGAATCTTTTTTAACAGAAATGCGATACACCCTGAAACTCATTTCCACTGCTGGCAAGTATTCCGAACCGAACACCTATTGCAGGTTGAACTGTTATATCCTTACAAATTAGTTTTTATTACGCGTTCTGCACGCTTATATTGCTTCTAGCTGTGGAGGTGGCGAAAAGTCTTTGAAAACTGGAGTTAATTGGATAATAGAGACCGTTCGCTTAAGCGACTATGTAATAATTGCTGTGGTATGCGGATTTATAATTCAAAGTCATATACAAATGTTAGACCCAATATGCTCTGATTAGAAAAGCTGTCTTAATGCGATTAGCCAAGGCGCATCTTGGTTGATTGAGAGCACGCAATTATTTCTTCACAAACATATTAAACATCCGTATTCAACCACCAACACCACATACTCCAACATCGAACATTTTGCAGCATATTCAGATGTGCTGAAAAACAATCCAATCAAATACTATTCATCGGAAATTCAAATGTTAAAACCGACTAACCAAAATTCAACTGGGAAATTATTTACGATACGTAATACAAATTTATTCATCTTAAAAATTCGAAATTATAAAAATATAACAGGATACCCTAAGCAGCTTTACTGGACCACCGATATATGGGTCATTTTGCAAAAGCGTAAACATAAATATTAACAAATATGCCGAGGCTATGATGCGGTCTCGCGAGAGTGGGTTGCGCAGAGATGGCATTTATATTATCACATTACAGAAACTAATGGAAGATTAGAATCCATCTTTCATTCTGAAACCGTTAACATTGCACGAAGTGTGTTCGGTTCACTACGTATTCTAGATTGCAGTGTTAGCTGTTTCTCTTCCTATTTTTGTAGCTGAGAACTTTGCTGTCAGGAATTGGCCTCGGCATGCACCAAGCATTCAAACATCCTTTGAGTCCCGTTTGATTACCTGATATCCAAGACATCGGTTATTTTTACAATTTTAAAGATTATAACGAAAATAACGAGGAATTTATATAATAATCTTTGCAATTTTATTAATATGTATACGCGTTGCTTTCTGTCAATAGTATTCACGAAGGTCGTTCTACAAGAATTCATTGACATATCTGCAAAACTTTAATATGTCGATTATGGATCTAAAAACCTTTTTCACAGCTGTTAGACGGCATGAAATAGGTCCAAAGATTGCTTAGTTAATACAGATGGTGCAAATAGGCTTGTGTGTTGTTTCACGACGTTCTATGCCTCGTATAGATAGTTTTTATTAGAATTATAGGATGTTATTAATATTATGAAAGCGTGTGCCGCAAAAACTTTAGAGACAAATTAGTTTGTTGAAACAGAGCGAGCAAAGCGAGCGGAGTTTTCTATGAGGGCGCTAGAAGGAAAGATTGGGGAAATTTTGTTTTTTTTGCTATTTCTTTCCCGCATAACTCATCTTCTTGCTAGATTTCGATTATATTTGATAGAAAAAGTGATTAGGATGTGCTCTTTAGTTGAAAACAAACAGCTCCGACCCCATCTTCGTTGTCAAAATGGGCAAAACAGGCTTTAAGGATTCTTTGCCAAATTTTGCCACGCAAGTACCAGCCCGCTGCCCATGTCTCGCGACACCGGTTTCGCATCTAAAAACGGAGCCCAACAACAGAATCAACCCATCGATACAACTTAGCTGACCACTATTGTTTTGTGCGACCATTTCTTGAGCCAATATGGGCCTGGATATGGTTGGCCGACGCTTTGCCAGAAATATTGATTTTTGAATTTCCACATATCATTGCGAGTTGATACCTTACAACGAGTCTCCAATAGGTTATGAAGTACGTTGAATACGATGGTTTTGCTATCTATAGCTCAACTTGACTATCTAATACCTTTTCAAGGTGTTTAAAGGATTTTACGGCCGACGAACCTGACTTCCAATATGTAATATGTTTTCATTTTTTTGGTTATGTATTGCGTGCAGGGCACGAAGAATGGTCCATATAGGTTTTTCGATACGCTAAATACGATGGTTTGGTTATCTAAAGTTAAGTACGAATATTTTATGCCTTTTTAGATGATTTCAATGGGTTTAGGGTCGATGAACCTGATTGCCAGCATAGAATTTCAATTGTTTGGTATCTTCGGTATCTTTGTTTTATATTTTGCGCACAGGGCATGAAGCATATTTTATGTGTAGTTTTTCCCCACGGCTGGATGCGTTGATTTGGTTATTTAGAGACTAGCATGAATACTTCGTGCATTTTCAGGTGTTTTCGATGGGTTTAGCGTCAACAAAGATTTTAGGGTTTGCAGATGTTTTAGGGTTGTATATGCATCAAACACAACGCGTGTTACGAAGGTGATTACACAAAATGAGCACTTGATGAAACCACGATCGCTCCGTTTCACCTTCGCTTACGAGATACAAGTTTGATCCTGGGTTTATACTTTGACATCAAAATATCGTCAAATTTCATTTGAATTAGGAATTTAAATTTTGTTTCTTTAGAAATATGGGTTCCGGGATAAAATCACATATCATGATTCATTGAGAATGTGAGAGAATTTGAGCCAACTTGGAAAAGCCGTTACCAGATTGTAGTTTGTAGCAGCAAAATTTACTTTGATTTGGGTTTGGAGTTAATTTATGATTGTTCCGTTTAGGAATTGCCTTTCGTAAATTTTCCAATGTGCATGGACTGTAAAAATTTAATCATAACAGATGCATTAACAATCAAGTTACACGTGATTATAACAAAATTAGGTGGAGGTATATATACAAATAGTTATAACTGGGTAACCGTGGCCTTATGCAGTGTTCACGTTATAATGTCCCCCGCGTTTGGAACTTATGTATACCACACAGTGTCTGGCACATGTGGACAATAGGTTGTGTTACGCACCACTTGTTTTTTTATAAAATTTTCAAGTATAGCTAGCTAGGGGTATCGCAACTTTTCGGTGGTGTTAACCACACCACACCATTTCTTCTTTACGGTATGCGGCATAATTTCGTCGACATGCAAATGGTATTGATATAAATATCGGTATTTATTAAATACTACACAA
>JASANE010018806.1:0-15103 GCA_030248225.1 Trileptium ribeirensis
TATGTACTTGGTTCGTTTACATCTATTGCTCATGTTAATGAATTTTGTAATGAATAACATAACAAAAGTTCATTAACAAGTTATAAATTAACAAAAAATCAATAGCATGTTATTCATAAACAAAAATTCATTAACATGTTATTCATTAACAAAAATTCATTAACAAGTAACTCATTAACAAAAAATAATTAACTAGTTACTCATTAAAAAAAATTAAATAACATATTATTCATTAACAAAAATTCATTGACATGTTATTCATTAACAAAAATTCATTAACATGTTACTCATTAACATTTTATTCATTAACTAAAATTCATTAACATGTTATTCATTAACTAAAATTCATAAACATGATATTCATTAACAAAAATTCATTAACATGTTATTCATTAAAAAATTTTCATTGACATGTTATTCATTAACAAAAATTCATTAACATGTTACTCATTAACACAAATTCATTAACATGTTATTCATTAACAAAAATTCATTAACATGTTATTCATTAACAAAAATTCATCAACATGTTATTCATTAACAAAAATTCATTAACATGTTACTCATTAACAAAAATTCATTAACATGTTATTCATTAATAAAAATTCATTAACATGTTATTCATTAACAAAAATTCATCAACATGTTATTCATTAACAAAAATTCATTAACATGTTATTCATTAACAAAAATTCATTGACATGTTATTCATTAACAAAAATTCATTAACATGTTACTCATTAACAAAAATTCATTAACATGTTATTCATTAACAAAAATTCATTAACATGTTATTCATTAACAAAAATTCATCAACATGTTATTCATTAACAAAAATTCATTAACATGTTATTCATTAACAAAAATTCATTGACATGTTATTCATTAACAAAAATTCATTAACATGTTACTCATTAACAAAAATTCATTAACATGTTATTCATTAACAAAAATTCATTAACATGTTATTCATTAACAAAAATTCATCAACATGTTATTCATTAACAAAAATTCATTAACATGTTACCCATTAACAAAAATTCATTAACATGTTATTCATTAACAAAAATTCATTAACATGTTATTCATTACAAAAATTCATTAACATGTTATTCAATACAAAAATTCATTAACATGTTATTGATTAACAAAAGTTCATTAACAAGTTATTAATTAACAAAAATTCATTAGAATGTTATTCATTAACAAAAATTCATTACCATGTTACTCATTAACAAAAATTCATTAACGTGTTACTCATTAACAAAAATTAATTAACATTTATTGTTTTCTTAACAAAAATTCATTGACATCTCCTTTTAACAAAAATTCATTAACATGTTATTCATTAACAAAAGTTCATTAACAAGTTATTAATTAACAAAAATTCATTAGAATGTTATTCATTAACAAAAATTCATTACCATGTTACTCATTAACAAAAATTCATTAACGTGTTACTCATTAACAAAAATTCATTAACATGTTATTCATTAACAAAAATTCATTGACATGTTATTCATTAACAAAAATTCATTAACATGTTACTCATTAACAAAAATTCATTCACATGTTATTCATTAACAAAAATTCATTAACATGTTATTCATTAACAAAAATTCATCAACATGTTATTCATTAACAAAAATTCATTAACATGTTATTCATTAACAAAAATTCATTGACATGTTATTCATTAACAAAAATTCATTAACATGTTACTCATTAACAAAAATTCATTAACATGTTATTCATTAACAAAAATTCATTAACATGTTATTGATTAACAAAAGTTCATTAACAAGTTATTAATTAACAAAAATTCATTAGCATGTTATTCATTAACAAAAATTCATTACCATGTTATTCATTAACAAAAATTCATTAACATGTTACTCATTAACAAAAATTCATTAACGTGTTACTCATTAACAAAAATTCATTAACATGTTATTCATTAACAAAAATTCATTGACATGTTATTCATTAACAAAAATTCATTAACATGTTACTCATTAACAAAAATTCATTCACATGTTATTCATTAACAAAAATTCATTAACATGTTATTCATTAACAAAAATTCATCAACATGTTATTCATTAACAAAAATTCATTAACATGTTATTCATTAACAAAAATTCATTGACATGTTATTCATTAACAAAAATTCATTAACATGTTACTCATTAACAAAAATTCATTAACATGTTATTCATTAACAAAAATTCATTAGCATGTTATTCAATACAAAAATTCATTAACATGTTATTGATTAACAAAAGTTCATTAACAAGTTATTAATTAACAAAAATTCATTAGCATGTTATTCATTAACAAAAATTCATTACCATGTTATTCATTAACAAAAATTCATTAACATGTTACTCATTAACAAAAATTCATTAACATGTTACTCATTAACAAAAATTCATTAACATGTTATTCATTAACAAAAATTCATTGACATGTTATTCATTAACAAAAATTCATTAACATGTTACTCATTAACATGTTATTCATTAACAAAAATTCATTAACATGTTATTCATTAACAAAAATTCATCAACATGCTATTCATTAACAAAAATTCATTAACATGTTATTCATTAACAAAAATTCATTGACATGTTATTCATTAACAAAAATTCATTAACATGTTACTCATTAACACAAATTCATTAACATGTTATTCATTAACAAAAATTCATTAACATGTTATTCATTAACAAAAATTCATCAACATGTTATTCATTAACAAAAATTCATTAACATGTTACTCATTAACAAAAATTCATTAACATGTTATTCATTAATAAAAATTCATTAACATGTTTTTATTAACAAAAATTCATCAACATGTTATTCATTAACAAAAATTCATTAACATGTTATTCATTAACAAAAATTCATTAACATGTTATTCATTAACAAAAATTCATTAACATGTTACTCATTAACAAAAATTCATTAACATGTTATTCATTAGCAAAAATTCATTAACATGTTATTCATTAACAAAAATTCATCAGCATGTTATTCATTAACAAAAATTCATTACCATGTTACTCATTAACAAAAATTCATTGACATGTTATTCATTAACAAAAATTCATTAACATGTTACTCATTAACAAAAATTCATTAACATGTTATTCATTAACAAAAATTCATTAACATGTTATTCATTAACAAAAATTCATCAACATGTTATTCATTAACAAAAATTCATTAACATGTTACTCATTAACAAAAATTCATTAACATGTTATTCATTAACAAAAATTCATTAACATGTTATTCATTAACAAAAATTCATCAACATGTTATTCATTAACAAAAATTCATTAACATGTTACTTATTAACAAAAATTCATTAACATGTTACTTATTAACAAAAATTCATTAACATCTTATTCATTAACAAAAATATATATTTTGTCTTAGTACTGGTTTTATTCGTTTTGATTGACTTTAGACTGGAAAAAATCGAAGGAATTATTTCCGCGAAATATTGAACGTCATATATACACCTTATTGCCAGCACGTTTTTTTGCAGGGAAACATTTTACAACTACCAATATGGAAATTGCTTTACGTTCAATAACAATGTTTCGCTTGTCCGCAAATCGACTCGAGCCGGAGCTAATTACGGTATATGTGCACGTTATCAGTTGAATCATCACATATTATTTCGTTTTTATTTTAAAGTGGCATGATATATGTGATATATAAATTTCAAATCTTCAATTTTTAGCCCAAGTTTCAGTAATAACAAACAGGTGCAAATTCGATCTGTTGCAAATGGGTCCATTTAAGCTACTAGGCTCAGCTTAAGTACTAAGACAATTGCTTGTAATATCATTGCTAAAAGCGCAAATTAAAACTTGCCGAGCACTCCGGACCGAGTATGTTGTGATAGCAGTAGCGGTGCAACTAGGGTATGATTCCAACAGCAACTAAGGGTAGGATGAATGAATTTTCCAATAGGTTTTGTTATGCATCATTTACGATAAGATGCGTGCACAAGGGCCAAATTATGTCAGCCGAACTATAGCTTAGCTAGACTACTATGGCACATTTTATAGCTTAGCTAGTCTTAATGTGACAAACAAGGAGCTTAGCTAGGCTCTGCGTGACAAACGAAAGCGTCCTGCTGAACTATCAATGGAGAAATTGTATTTAGTATTGTGCTTAGTATAATAGCATTTTGTTCTATAGTATTTTCACACTAATTCTAAGTTATATATTTGTTTTAATATATACAAATAACGTTTGAAGCTGTATGCCGCTCTGAGGCATTATTTAGATATGTATAGTAAAACGTAATGTTCGCGGACTAAATAGTCTCTAGCTTAAGTTATACGGCTCAGCCGTACGCCTCGTGACAAAAGCACAGTCCGGCTCGACATTCGTTGACAAATGCATAGCCTAGCTAGGCTATTCAAAATTTTAAAAGTCGAGCTGGACTGTATGCGTGACATAGTAGCCAGCCCATTTGAACACGTGACATAATTAGGACCATGCGCACGCATCTTATTGTAAATGTGCATTACACGTGTCATTTTATCTAATTTTATAATTCTTTCTAGTGCTCAGACACCATATCATGCTAACAATTGTAACAATTACTACTATTTCTTAGCAATTTTAGCAATTTTATTAATTTTAAAAATCTCTTAGCAATTATAGCGCGAGGAAGTTTAACAGGCGAGCACACATTTCCCAACTAATGAAAAGGGTTAAGTGAACTGAATTTGCTTGTATCAATGCGTCAAACGCTATTTGCATACAACGCGAATAATGGTGCTTAAAATTTAAAGCTCTGAATTTAATTTCTTCAGAGCCGGCCTCATCCTGTTCCCACTAGGGGCCAACGAACTCTGATAGGGACCTCAGGGATACAAGATAAATATTTTAGAGGATTACACTTGAACCCGTTCATATTGGCTTGTGTGGCATTGGATAATATGTATATTGCCATTGTATTTCAATGCTTAGTCTACATAATTCTGCTAATTTGAATTTGCCACAATTACACTATTGTAATTGAAATATAATATAGGTGAACGAGAGTTTAAAACCGCGATTTTGAAAAAAAAGAAACAAAGAGTGCCTTCCTTAAAAGCGGTTGGTCAGTAATATCGATTTCTTAAACAGCAAGGTACAGAGCATAATGCATCATTTGCCATAAAGTGTGTGCGACAGGGCCGCATTTTGTCACAGTCTGACGCGGCTCTAACGTCATGCTTGGCTAGCCACGATTAGTCAGTGTTACATTTTTGGGCCGAGCCAGACCCTACAAATATATTAACTAATAGTAAAGCGAGACTGATAAATTATAACAATAGCAGGAATAGGCTCTAAAAGCCAGAAATATATGACGACAATAAAAATCGCCAAAAAAATAAAAATTAGTGATACATATGGTCAAGGGCGTAGCCAGGGGGGGAGGGTTGCGGGTGTCGCGACCCCCCCTTTTGTTTCAACAACAAACAAAAATTTTTTGAATGATTCCCGTTTAAAATCATGTCGGAAATTGTTCTAACAACAACCTCTCTCGCACTGGAAAACAATTACTCTCAACCGTATTTTTGATCAAACTTCACATTTTTGTATAAAAATTCTAGCTATTTTGGCAACAGTTGCATTTTTCATTTGTTTACGGCGTACTTATTCTTATTCCGGGCTAGGAAATGCAATTTTATTGAAACTTTCTCGGATCGTACACGGTTAACTCGTAGAAATGTGCATCACTGAAGGACCTGCCTTCCTGGACCCCACTTTCGCATTTCTGAGAGCGACCACCACGGACCTTTATTAGGTTCTCACTGTGGGTCGCGACCCCCCTCCCGCCCCCTTTCAAAATTCCTGGCTACGCCCTTGCATATGGTCATATATTCGTCAAACATTCTTCTAGTTACAATAGCATAATTTTCATGCTTAAAAGAGTGTGTTTTAATAGCTACTAGGCTGGCTTGTAAAAGGCGCTTAAACAAAATTTTTGAAAATAGCGACATTTACGTATTTATTTTACCTGTATTTATGCCTGTTGCTTTAATTACTACTAATATTGCCTTTTTTGGGCCTAGAGCTAAATAAATTCCCTGTAACACAACTTGCTAAACTGAATGTAATAAATATTCTTTTCAGTTATTCATCCCGGCTATCATACCCTGAGACATAGCCACTCCCACCTAGTACAAACATATTAGCATAGCTTAGCTATTTATTTTATTAACAAAGTCCCGGATGTGGCTGTGCATTTTTGTCATGAGCCGGAATTGGCTCTGTGACAGAATTCGGCCCTTGGTGCACACATCTTAAGGTAAATGATGCATAAGGTTGTCTTAAAAACGAACGGAATATATATAAACATTATTAAACAAAAAACTATATGGTGGTAAGATACTTAAATCAAATTTGTTTCAAAAACACTGCTATAACTCTCCCTTTTATAAAGGGTTCGCTTGGCATCGTTGTTAAATGTCGTATATGTATTGTATTTGAATGGTTACAATAAAGTAACCATAATTTCCCCGAGCCTGGCCCTGTAATAATTTTTTTACAAACTAAATCGACATGAAATCAACACGGTGTTACGAAAGAATATTTGAAATTACTGAAGAATTAGCTTATAGACTTTAATTATTATTAATACTTTATGCGTGGAAAGTTGGAACAAATCAACTTTTCCGAAGCTGCAGACAAAACTCTAAAATTCGAACTGTCTTGTGTTTCGAAGAAAATTGTTTAATATCTGTTAACAAACGAAAAAATATTCATTAACGTATAAACGTATGCCGCCGATTTTTAAGAGCTTCAGTGGTAGAAAATTTATCTATATCGAACAATCCATTGCTGAGTTATAAGTGTTGTCTGGTAGTGTACATTGTAACCACATTAATCTCTTTTATTACAAAAGTAGGATTGTTATATTCATGAATGATGACAAACATATTGTTAACCTGTCAAATTGTCACAGCTTTGGAATGATTCCTTGCGGCCGATATTATAGTGCGGTTAAGCATTTAAGCAAATCACACACTTTAAACTAATCAAACTTTTACCTTAGCGCGTGATACACTACAATAAATATGTATCATAATTGTTTGTACAACCAATGGCTGAATACATCTATGATACATTTCCTATCGTAAGTTGTTAATCTAAATTCCGTGTTCTATTCCCGAAACGCAATTTTCAGCAAAGATTAATCAAGCGAAAAATGTGATTTTAAACTTTGGTTAGTCGTTGCCAAGAACTACCTTGCCGGATTCGTTTACACACAACATTGTTAAAAACAGATGTGTTTGCTTTAGCATATACTAAATTTATTCCAATATCAGAAGTTATTTCTGCCACTTATTAATTTAGATGGAACCTAGGTGCAAATTTTTAATCTAAAAACAGCAACTGATCATTTAATATTATCTAGAGATGCCTTCGCGGATTGGCATATGAACTTAAAACTAAAGATATCTGCTGTATATTAAAAATATACAATTATTACACAACACTATGTAACAAAACAAAATTTTCGCGTACGACCTTTAGAAGTCACGCATTGTATGATTATAAAAGAGAACATCTTAGTGCAGAAATTCGGGGACTGTGTGTCCACCTCTTAAGATTTTAGGCTTGTTCTAAGTAGTATCAAAAATGAGATGCATATGGGCTAAAGCTTAGGTTTAGAGTATCGCGAACGATATGTCATGCATTAAATTTTACCCTCATAAATATTACATATTTGTACTAAAATATTTGCACTAAAACCAATAACTATGCATTTTGTCCAAAACATGTGTAAAATTTTGACAGTACAAAGTATGACAAGCTTAATTCTTTTGATAATATTTAATTTGAAATATATATTATCCCAGTCATTGTTACATATAATTTTGTGTTCCTCATTCAGGTTTTAAATTGGTATTAGCTGCGAGTCCTGAAACCTATATCGAAAGAACAGAATCAACAGGGATTCGCGTGTCCATACACGAGCCGGGAATAGTATCGTTTCCTGATTTTGACGGATTTAGTGTTATCGCGGGCTATGTGAATGGATTTTCAATGACATATGTAAATACAAATTTTGTTCTTGGTGGTCATTTGTAAACAAGGTGTTTAGTTAAAACCGGTTAACTGATTTCTCTTCTTTTATTCATTGTCGAGTCATCTGTTGTAAAAGTAAATCCTATTTTTCAATTTCAGTTATATTTCGTAATGGCATTTCAGATTTCGCAATAGTTGTTCCTTTCCCTCATAAGAGGTAATATTCTACCATTCACAATTGACATCTAAACTTCTGTATCATTGTAGAGTGTCTTCTTTCCGGCCGGAGTTCTGGATTTTGTATATTTTGGATGTCACATGACTCAATATGTATATACAATTGATCTGTGGCCAGCGCTCAGTGCAGCGGAGAGTTGTCACTCTTTAATCCTAATGTTCAATGGTGGAACCCCCACGGTTATACCGCCTACATTACCTGGTATATGATGTAGGTACAGTCGGATGTTGCAGAGTAGTACTAAAAACTTCAGACGTTTGCAAAAAGCACAGGTTAAGCTAAGAACGGGAAATTGAGTGAGCTTAAAATGCTTGAACGGCCATAAACTTGCTTTGGTATAAACTTCCACACATGAACCGAGTTCCAAAGTCTCAGGGAGGGGGATAGGGTAGCCAGGACCTGAGGGGTCAAAGCCTCAGGGGGTAACTCCGTACAACACTTATGAGCATGTACGAGAAACTACTGCCTCGTCCGACGTTCTAAAATAGAAAGGGCTAGCCTCCTACGGATTTATGAGTACTACTGGACCTACGTTAAGAAATTCTTAAAATTTGTGAGCATTTGCTGTAAATTCAAAGCAGAAAAATATATCTGGTATGATAAAAAAGCCGCCGAACATAAGTAAGGTCACATGTCGTAAAAAGTACTCCAGTGCGTTCCTCGAGCTTTCCGGCTGCTTCAGAATAGAAAATTTGCTAGTAAAAATAAAAGGTGATAAAAACGATAATACTTCTTAAAGTATTAAGTTAGTTCATAAGCTTGAATCCTTGTAGTTTTTGCAAAGTTACACAACCTGCGATAATATCATTAAAGAATTAACCTTTTTGCCGAATCAGAAGAAACAATTATACTTATGGTATTAAGTTAGTTCATAAGCTCGAATCCGAGTAGTTTTTGCAAAGTTACACAACTTGTGATACTATCATAAAAATGGACCTTTTACTCAATCAGAAGAAACGATTATGCTTAAAGCATTAAGCTCATAAGCCTAAATCCGAGTAGTTTTTGCAAAGTCATGCAACCTGCGATACTATCATAAAAAATGGACCTTTTTTATTCAATCAGAAGAAATGATTATACTTAAAGCATTAAGTTCATAAGCCTGAATTCAAGTAGTTTTTGCAAATTTACACAGCCGGCGATACTATCATTAAAGAATTGACCTTTTTTACTCAATCAGAAGAAACGATTATGTTAAAAGCATTAAGCTCATAAGCCTAAATCCGAGCAGATTTTGCAAAGTTATACAACCTGCGATACTATCATAAAAATGGACCTTTTTTATTCAATCAGAAGAAATGGTTATACTTAAAGCATTAAGTTCATAAGCCTAAATCCGAGTAGTTTTTGCAAAGTTACACAACCTGCGATAATATCATTAAAGAATTTTTGCCCAATCGGAAGAGACGAATATACTTCAAGAATTAAGTTCATAAGCCGGAATCCGAGTAGTGTTTGCAAAGTTACACAACCTGTGATACTATCATTAAAGAAATGACCTTTTTTACCCGATCAGAAGAAACGATAATACTTAAAATATTAAGTTACAGTACTCGCCAAAAATGACCGTCGCATTTCGAGCGAGCGAGTTCGAGCGAGTCGCGAGCGAGTCTCGAGCGAGTCGCGAGCGAGTGGCTCGCTCGAGATTTCGCAACTATTTAAATTAATAGAAAATTCTATTTTTAGAACAAATTTATTTCGAGCGAGTCGCGAGCGAGTGTCGAGCGAGTCGCGAGCGAGTGTCGAGCGAGTCGCGAGCGAGCGACAGTCATTTTTGGCGGGTACTGTAGTTCATAAGCTTGACACCTTGTAGTTTTTGCAAAGTTACACAACCCGCGATAATATCATTAAAGAATTAACCCTTTTGCCCAATCAGAAGTAACAATTATACTTATGGTATTAAGTTCATACGCCCGAATCCGAGCAGTTTTTTCAGTTACACAACCTTCGATACTATCATAAAAATGGACCTTTTTTACTCAATCAGAAGAAACGAATATATACTTAAAGTATTAAGTTCATAAGCCCGAATCCGAGTAGTTTTTGCAATGTTACATAACCTGCGATAATATCATTAAGGAATTTTTTGCCCAATCAGAAGAAACGAATATACTTAAAGTATTAAGTTCATAAGCCCGAATCCGAGCAGTTTGTGCACTTACACAACCTTCGATAATATCATTAACGAATTAATTTTTTGCCCAATCAGAAGAAACAAATATACTTAAAGAATTAAGTTCATAAGCACGAAACCGAGTAGTGTTTGCAAAATTACACAACCTGTGATACTATCATTAAAGAAATGACCCCTTTGCCCAATCAGAAGAAACGATAATACTTAAAGTATTAAGTTCATAAGCCTAAATTCGAGTAGTTTTTGCAAAGTTACACAACCTGCAATACTATCATAAAAAATGGACCTTTTTTACTCAATCAGAAGAAACGAATATACTTAAAGAATTAAGTTCATACGAATCCGAGTAGTGTTTGCAAAGTTACACAACCTGTGATACCATCATTAAAGAAATGACCTTTTTACCCAATCAGAAGAAACGATAATACTTATGGTATTAAGTTAGATCATAAGCCCGAATCCGAGTAGTTTTTGCAAAGTTACACAACCTGCGATAATATCAATAAAGGATTTTTGCCCAATCAGATGAAACGAATATACTTAAATAATTAGTAAGTTCATAAGCCCAAATCCGAGTAGTGTTTGCAAAGTTACACAACCTGTGATACTATCATTAAAGAAATGACCTTTTTGCCCAATAAGAAGAAACGATAATACTTATGGTATTAAGTTAGTTCATAAGCCCGAATCCGAGTAGTTTTTGCAAAGTTACACATCCTGTGATACTGTCATTAAAGAATTGACCTTTTTTACTCAATCAGAAGAAACGATTATGCTTAAAGCATTAAGTTCATAAGCCTAAAATCCGAGTAGTTTTTGCAAAGTTACACCACTTGCGATACTATCATAAAAAATGGACCTTTTTACTCAATCAGAAGAAACGAATATACTTAAATTATTAAGTTCATAAGCCCGAATCCGAGCAGTTTTTGCAATTACACAACCTTCGATAATATCGTTAACGAATTAATTTTTTTACCCAATCAGAAGAAACTAATATACTTAAAGTATTAAGTTTATAAGCCCGAATCCGAGCAGTTTTTGCAGTTCACAACCTTCGATAATATCATTAACGAATTAATTTTTTTGCCCAATCAGAAGAAACAAATATACTTAAAGAATTAAGTTCATAAGCCCGAATCCGAGTAGTGTTTGCAAAGTTACACAACCTGTGTTACTATCATTAAAGAAATGACCCCTTTGCCCAATCAGAAGAAACGATAATACTTAACGTATTAAGTTCATAAGCCTAAATCCGAGTAGTTTTTGCAAAGTTACACAACCTGCGATACTATCATAAAAATGGACCTTTTTACTCAATCAAAGAAACGATTATAGTTAAAGCATTAAGTTCATAAGCCTGAATTCAAGTAGTTTTTGCAAAGTTACACAACCAGCGATACTATCATAAAAATGGACCTTTTTTACTCAATCAAAAGAAATGATTATATTTAAAGCATTAAGTTCATAAGCCTAAATCCGAGTAGTTTTTGCAAACTTACACAACCTGCGATAATATCAATAAAGGATTTTTGCCCAATCAGATGAAACGAATATACTTAAAGAATTAAGTTCATAAGCCCGAATCCGAGTAGTGTTTGCAAAGTTACACAACCTGTGATACTATCGTTAAAGAAATGACCTTTTTGCCCAATCAGAAGAAACGATAATACTTATGGTATTAAGTTAGATCATAAGCCCGAATCCAAGTAGTTTTTGCAAAGTTACACAACCTGCGATAATATCATTAAAGAATTAACCTTTCTAGTATATGTACCTGAACGAAAAAGGTCAATTCTTTAATGATAGTATCACAGGTTGTGTAACTTTGCAAAAACTACTCGGATTTGGGATTATGAACTAACTTAATACTTTAAGTATATTCGTTTCTTCTGATTGGGCAAAAAAACTAATTCGTTAATGATATTATCGAAGGTTGTGTAAGTGCACAAACTGCTCGGATTCGGGCTTATGAACTTAATACTTTAAGTATATTCGTTTCTTCTGATTGGGCAAAAATTCTTTAATGATATTATCGCAGGCTGTGTAACTTTGCAAAAACTACTCTGATTAAGGCTTATGAACTTAATGCTTTAAATATAATGATTTCTTCTGATTGAGTAAAAAGGTCCATTTTTATGATAGTATCGCAGGTTGTGTAACTTTGCAAAAACTACTTGAATGCAGGCTTATGAACTTAATGCTTTAAGTATAATCGTTTCTTCTGATTGAGTAAATAGGTGAATTTTTTATGGTAGTATCGCAGGTTGTGTAACTTTGCAAAAACTACTCGGATTTAGGCTTAAGAAATTAATACTTTAAGTATTATCGTTTCTTCTGATTGGGCAAAGGGGTCAGTTCTTTAATGATAGTATCACAGGTTGTGTAACTTTGCAAACACTACTCGGATTCGGGCTTATGAACTTAATTCTTTAAGTATATTTGTTTCTTCTGATTGGGCAAAAAAATTAATTCGTTAATGATATTATCGAAGCTTGTGTAACTGTAAAAACTGCCCAGATTCGGGCTTATGAACTTAATACTTTAAGTATATTCGTTTCTTCTGATTGGGCAAAAAAATTAATTCGTTAATGATATTATCGAAGGTTGTGTAATTGCAAAAACTGCTCGGATTCGGGCTTATGAACTTAATACTTTAAGTATATTCGTTTCTTCTGATTGAGTAAAAAAGGTCCATTTTTTTATGATAGTATCGCAGGTTGTGTAACTTTGCAAAAACTACTCGGATTTAGGCTTATGAACTTAATGCTTTAAGCATAATCGTTTCTTATGATTGAGTAAAAAGGACAATTCTTTAATGATAGTATCACAGGTTGTGTAACTTTGCAAAAACTACTCAAATTCGGGCTTATGAACTAACTTAATACCATAAGTATAATTGTTTCTTCTGATTGGGCAAAAATGTTAATTCATTAATGATATTATTGCAGGTTGTGTAACTTTGCAAAAACTGCTCGGATTCAGGCTTATGAACTTAATACTTTAAGTATATTCGTTTCTTCTGATTGGGCCAAAAATCTTTAATGATATTATCGCAGGCTGTGTAACTTTGCAAAAACTACTCGGATTCGGGCTTATGAACTTACTTAATACCATAAGTATTATCGTTTCTTCTGATTGGGCAAAAAGGTCATTTCTTTAATGATAGCATCACAGGTTGTGTAACTTTGCAAACACTACTCGGATTCGGGCTTATGAACTTAATTCTTTAAGTATATTCGTTTCTTCTGATTGGGCAAAAATCCTTTAATGATATTATCGCAGGTTGTGTAACTTTGCAAAAACTACTCGGATTTAGGCTTATGAACTTAATACGTTAAGTATTATCGTTTCTTCTGATTGGGCAAAGGGGTCATTTCTTTAATGATAGTAACACAGGTTGTGTAACTTTGCAAACACTACTCGGATTCGGGCTTATGAACTTAATTCTTTAAGTATATTTGTTTCTTCTGATTGGGCAAAAAAATTAATTCGTTAATGATATTATCGAAGGTTGTGAACTGCAAAAACTGCTCGGATTCGGGCTTATGAACTTAATACTTTAAGTATATTCGTTTCTTCTGATTGGGCAAAAAAATTAATTCGTTAATGATATTATCGAAGGCTGTGTAATTGCAAAAACTGCTCGGATTCGGGCTTATGAACTTAATAATTTAAGTACATATATTCGTTTCTTCTGATTGAGTAAAAAAGGTCCATTTTTATGATAGTATCGCAGGTTGTGTAACTTTGCAAAAACTACTCGGATTTAGGCTTATGAACTTAATGCTTTAAGCATAATCGTTTCTTATGATTGAGTAAAAAGGTCAATTCTTTAATGATAGTATCACAGGTTGTGTAACTTTGCAAAAACTACTCGGATTCGGGCTTATGAACTTAATTCTTTAAGTATATTTGTTTCTTCTGATTAGGCAATAAAATTAATTCGTTAATGATATTATCGAAGGTTGTGTAGCTGCAAAAACTGCTCAGATTCGGGCTTATGAACTTAATACTTCAAGTATATTCGTTTCTTCTGATTGGGCAAAAAATTCCTTAATGATATTATCGCAGGTTATGTAACATTGCAAAAACTACTCGGATTCGGGCTTATGAACTAACTTAATATCATAAGTATAATTGTTTCTTCTGATTGGGCAAAAAGGTTAATTCTTTAATGATATTATCGCAGGTTGTGTAACATTGTAAAAACTGCTCGGATTCGGGCTTATGAACTTAATACTTTAAGTACATATATTCGTTTCTTCTGATTGGGCAAAAAATTCTTTAATAATATTATCGCAGGTTGTGTAACTTTGCAAAAACTACTCGGATTTAGGCTTATGAACTTAATGCTTTAAGTATAATCATTTCTTCTGATTGAGTAAAAAAGGTCCATTTTTTATGATAGTATCGCAGGTTGTGTAACTTTGCAAAAACTACTCAGATTCGGGCTTATGATCTAACTTAATACCATAAGTATTATCGTTTCTTCTGATTGGGCAAAAAGGTCATTTCTTTAATGATAGCATCACAGGTTGTGTAACTTTGCAAACACTACTCAGATTCGGGCTTATGAACTTAACTATTTAAGTATATTCGTTTCTTCGGATTGGCCAAAAATCCTTTAATGATTATTAGGTTAGTACAAATGCACCTGAACCAAGAACTACAACATT
>JASANE010018807.1:0-28788 GCA_030248225.1 Trileptium ribeirensis
GTTATGGAGCCATAAATTTTTAGATTCCGGTAGGCAATGAATAATAAAAAGTACAATCAAGACGCAAGTTGTGAAACTTCCAGAATTGATCGCATATTTATACGAGTATCTTAATTCGTGAATCACAAACAACTCTGAAAGTAAAATTAATAGTGCCTTTAATATGGCGTTTTACACTAAGACGTAAGATTTAGATTGCTTTGTTCATTCAAATCTCTAAACTTTAAGATTTATGCCACATTTTATCGATTTAAAATATTAGATTTATGTTTATAATCCGAAAAACTGTTTACGCACATCTCTACCAACATAGATGGAACAACTGCATTGCAGAATTAAAATTACGTTTATATATTCTTTAGTATTTTTTGGCTATAGTTTATATTAGATTAGAAAAAAACAATTTAGAATACACGCTCAATTTTTAAGTAAATCAAACGAAACTATTGGTCAAATATATACAGTATAAAACGTTAACATATAACATTAATCAAAATAACGAAAAATTATGATTGGTACCGCTAGGACATCTATTGGTTAAATGCTGTCTGTTTATATACTGCTAATTATTGTCTATTTTGGTAAGGAAAAATTGCGTAATTTTTAGTTTATTTAGATTCATGTTTATATGTTAACGTTTTAGTATATCTGTATTTAGATTGATAGTTTTCGTTTGATTTCTTTAAAAATTGAGCGTGTATTCTAAATCTTTCTGAGTCTAGATATGAACTGCTGCGCCAGGAAAATACTAAAAGAATATATATAAACGTAATTTTAATTCTGCAATGCTCAGTTGTTCCATCTATGTTGGTAGATATGCGTAAACAGTTTTTAAGAAAACGTCCTACAGAGTTATAAACATAAATCTAATATTTTAAATAGATAAAATGGCGTGATAGATTTAAAGTTTAGAGATTTGAATGAACAAAGCAATCTAAATCTTACGTCTTAGTGAGTTAAAACGCCAGTATTAAAGGCACTATTAATTTTACTTCAGAGTTGTTTGTGATTCGGCGATAAGATACTCGTATAAATACGATCAAATTCGAAGTTTTTTTCACAACTTGCGTCTTGATTGTACTTTTTACGTATTCATTGCCTACCCGGATATAAAAATTTATGGCTCCGAGTAACCTGAAGCTAAATTATCGTGGGAACCCATCACGGGAATTATTTATTATTATTATTATTATTATTAGATATTTATTAGAGTTGGGGCGCAGGTCAGATTTTCAACTTCCGTGGAAGCGAGGCGGAGGTAGTAATTTCACCTCTGCAAAGATAGATGTGGAGGCAATGCTCACTAAAAATCTTACAATGCGGTTTATATGTGCGTTCAGGTGAAACAGTACTGATGAAAGCCGCACTATAAGCTTTGGATTTATGCGACGTTCACGTTATAATGTCCCCGCTGTTTGGAACTTTTGACCCCCTTTAGTCGCGACCCTACCGTATAGACAGTCAGGGTGACACCCATACTGTAAATCAAATGCCGAGGGTGTACGACACACCCTTAGCAACTAAATTTTTTCTAGACAGTGTCGTACACACCCTTAGCTACCAATTTGGCGCGAATTAACTATAACGGACACCGTCTGTAGCGAATGCGGTTTATTAGTCAACTTTTCCTGTTGAGTTTTTCCTAAATTCTCGATATTTGTATCTAGCCCATATGAACATTGCTCAAATAATTCCGAACAGTGTCAATAAAACTGCCAGAAGACACGGTGTGCCTGACACTGTCGGCAAGTGGTAATACGCGTAACTAGCTACCGTTGAAAAAATTTATTAAAAACATGGGGCGTCTAAGACACCCTGTTGTCAACAGTGTGTCTGACACTGTGTGGGGTACATAGGTTCCAAACGTTGGGGACATTATAACGTGAACGCCGCATTACGCACACTTAGATTTTTATATGCCAAATTCCACCAGCTCTGTGAACTGTTGATTGTTGTCGAAAATTGTAGCACTAAAGAAGCTTACAGTTGACTCTGACAACTCAAAATTAGCATAGAGGCTCCATCTGTAAACCTCATAGAGAAGGTATTAGGATATTCATGCGAAATATATTTGATATTCATATATGATAAATATAATGATATTCAAGCGAAATTTATTTGAGCTTCATATATTGCTAACAATAACGATACTGAGAAATTCATACTATTGCTAAATTTCAAACTAAAACTTTCAGAAGCATACGTGAAATACAATGGTTTAGTTCTCAATTCATTAATACGAACTTTAGCCTGAGCATAGCCATGATACTTGTATAAACCTAAGACTATATCTAAAGCATTTATCGTGGTGCTGTCTACGCCGGACATCAATTCTAAGCTGTTTTCTTTCTGATTATTTTCTTTCTGATGAATTTCCTGATTAAGAAACATAACGCCATTATGACTTCCTTGCCAACAATTTACCATTAACTTTGTATAATGGCTGTTGCTATCATCTAGGGGCACCGCTCCTCCATAATTCTGTTGAAACTTCACCAGGATTTTGCTGCGAAAACGCTGGGATATACTTATATGGTGACCTTACTGTTTAACGGCGGGTGCTAGCAGTGTTATAAGTTGTTTTGTCAAAACGCAAAAGTTGTATCGTCTAGTTTCCTTTAGATTTGAATAAGAATAGGTTAAGACTTCTTTATCGTCAAGATGCCAAAACTCACGCCAACTAAAATCCAAACTAGCACGTAGTAGCAAATCTACATGAATGTGTCTGCCATATGCTGAGAGCATGAACATGTGAACAGGAAAGGTTTTTTAAATTATCAAACAAGTACATCACTTTTGTTTTTGTAATTTTTCATATTATGGAAACAAACATAGTTATAGCCTTTCTAATACCTTCCTAATCTCTTTTACTCTCTGTCCTAGAAAACAACATATCTGCCGAATCCAAAACTCGCGCAACTTTACAGTGATAAAGGTTACCAAGCCGTTAATATATTGATGGTGGGTCTCTTTTCCGTTGTCTTTTTAAGCCAGCATTTCTACCACATCTTTCCATATCTCAATCGGCGCTAGGAATTTCGCTTTATACAATAAACTTGAGTCATTATAAGTCTATAAGTCGAGACTTACGTCCTAGTATTGTAGGTTAGGCCGAAAATCTTATGGCTACAAAAGATCGACTAAGACTACGAAATAGAACGTTTGTAATTATTATTCATATTTTAGACACTTTCAGTGCACACAACTAGGAGGTCACATGACATACACGTATCTGTTTCCAAGTGTGAAACATCGTTTTTTTATTATCACCTCGAAGACGGGAAGTACATAAAGTAGAACTCCTCAATTCATACATGTGGCACACAACTAGGAGGTCACATGACATACACGTATCTGTTTCCAAGTGTGAAACATCGTTTTTTATTATCACCTCGAAGACGGGAAGTACATAAAGTAGAACTCCTCAATTCATACATGTGGCACACAACTAGGAGGTCACATGACATACACGTCTCTGTTTCCAAGTGTGAAACATCGTTCTTTTATTATCACCTCGAATACGGGAAGTACATAAAGTAGAACTCCTCAATTCATACATGTGGCACACAACTAGGAGGTCACATGACATACGCGTCTCTGTTTCCAAGTGTGAAACATCGTTCTTTTATTATCACCTCGAAGACGGGAAGTACATAAAGTAGAACTCCTCAATTCATACATGTGGCACACAACTAGGAGGTCACATGACATACACGTCTCTGTTTCCAAGTGTGAAACATCGTTCTTTTATTATCACCTCGAAGACGGGAAGTACATAAAGTAGAACTCCTCAATTCATACATGTGGCACACAACTAGGAGGTCACATGACATACACGTCTCTGTTTCCAAGTGTGAAACATCATTCTTTTATTATCACCTCGAAGACGGGAAGTACATAAAGTAGAACTCCTCAATTCATACATGTGGCACACAACTAGGAGGTCACATGACATACACGTCTCTGTTTCCAAGTGTGAAACATCGTTCTTTTATTATCACCTCGAAGACGGGAAGTACATAAAGTAGAAGTCCTCAATTCATACATGTGGACGCTCCAAGGTATCAGGAGGGTTGGGGAAGCCGGATTCGTCGGGGAGGCCATCTCAGAGGTAGAAGTCCCGAGGAGGTTCATGGTTGGTGCAGAAAAATGTTGACGATTCGCTACACGATCCTGCAGACGTAAATTGTGTCCAAATTTTTGCCCAATTTTCACCTTATTTTTGCCAATATTTGCGGGCGTGCTGGGGTTGCGATGGTTGAGTTCCAGGATTCTGGGAGGGTAGGGGATATCGTAAGGGGGTGGACCAGGGTCTCAGAACGAGAGTGCAGTTGAGGAAATTGTTTCGTTGTAGCTGCGTTTTTGTCGTTTTATGCTGCGTCATTAACAGGAGGTAATGAAATGAAATGTTACTTTCAAAGTACAAAAGTAAAGGAGACTTCTTGAAAGACATTTCTAGATTACTGTAGTATGAATCAAACCTGATACGGCGTTCACGTTATAATGTCCCCACTGTTTGGAACTTTCGCCCCCACCCCTACATAGCCGCGATACTACTGTATGAACAGTCAGGGTCCCACCTATACCATTAATCAATTTGGGATGATGTACGACATACACTTAGCTACAATTTTTTTGGTTGCGGTGTCACACAACCCTAGGCTAATATTTTCATGCGAATAAATAGTAATGAACAGCGTCTGCTGCTATTAAGAAAGTGTATTAATCAGTTGTTACTAGTTATTTTGATACTGTCGATATTTGTGTCTAAACCATATGCATGCCGGCAAGATGGTATGCCGCATACCGTCAGCGAAACGGGGACACGGTGTGCTTAACGTCGGAAAATAACACCTTTTAACTGTCCTTGAAAATTTTTATAAAAAACATGGGGTTTCTAAGACACCCTGTTGTCGACAGTATATATGACACTGTGTTAAAAATTTTGGGGACATTATAAATTGAACGTCGCATGATATTAAAGTATTCTTGTACACATACATCTTCGCAGGTATGGTTTCTGAAACAGAATTAGAAGTATAGATATGGCAGATAAACTTGAGTGACTTCACATGCTTGTACTACAACTTATGAATCACTGTAGTACCTAATACTGAAGATGATTAACACAAATCTTAAGTACAATTCTTACTAGTATCTCCTCAACGTTACTATAAATATTGTTATGTAAAATAAGTAATATTTTAAAAATTTGGCATCAAATACATTACCAACTTACCCCATCCAATGGCCAATAACACTGGTTTTGACAAAAGTCCACCGCTGTTGATCATTCGGGTGAAAAATGTTAAGCAATGCAGCGATTCCAGCATCAAGAACGTGGCTTCGACAAAAAAGAAATAGTGAATAAATGCACTGACTGCAACACACGCATCCTGTGAAAAAAAAGAATTTTTTAAATAAATTATTTTTTGAATCCTAGTGTCTCAAAGTTTACTTATTGGATACAGTAAATAATGGGTCTGTCATGTAGAAGCGAGAACAGCTTCAAATAATAGTATACCTGGTAAGATGACACAAAATAAATAAAGAATAAATGTAATGACTGCAATAAATATGGTCATCCGTGCGAAAAAGGGCAGCTACATTAGGTCCAAATGATAATATAGCTAGTAATCCTTCATAGCCTGAAAGACAATCTATAATAACGATCCTGTATAAGTATCCTGTGTAAAACTTTGTATATTATTACAAAAGCCGTCTATATCATATTTTACATGACACAAAAATGCATCCGAATAATTACAACGATATTGTAACAGGGTATTATACTGCATCTGCATTGCGTTCGATTCAATCCGTTCCGCTCCGATTCAATCCGATCGCATAGCGAATGTACAATTTGGCACCGTCCTAATCGAATGATTATTTGCAATAATAAACACATAACACAGGGTATATCCACGCATTACGTCGAATTGGAGGTAATATGACCAGTAATAGGATTGGATCGAAGCGGAAAGGATCTTATCCCATCGAACTGGATGTGAACACGGTATTAAAATATTTTAACTTTTTGACGAGACAAATGATAACACATTATACAAATAGACATTATTTGAACTCCCTAATAGTTAATTATCAAACCAACGTTGAGACACTCGACCACTAAAGCAATGAAAATACATTATATATACAGTAATAATATTTCTGTCAACTCATTGTTCCTGGTGTTTCTGTTTGTGACTATTGTACTTGACATGCAACACAGTGTATGCGTTAACTTAGGATGCATAAAGGTTTTAGTTTAATGCTATATTAGTAGGGGGCATTGAATTTTGCACATTTCTTCATATTTATTGCATTCGAATGGTTACTAAACTTAAATCGCTTATGTATGTATACGTGCATCTTATGTGCCGTAACATAGTGTCAGTACAGTACATACTATAGCAATGCAAAATCATATTATTGACGGATCATCGGCAATTTATATAGCTCATTGTACTGCTAGATTCATTGTGTCGAGTGGCGTAATGGAATTTATCCGCATCGTATGTTGGTCGCCGCTTTTGCGGGGCGATACGATGATAACGTCCAAGACTAAAAATTGTACTCAATCTTTAAATGCAGATTACTGCTGGATTTACTAATTAGTGATTCTATAGCACTGCGCACAATATGCACAGTCAAACAAATGCTGAAAACAATGCCACAGCCTGACGGTCGTGACAGAAACGGAAATAATGTACATCAAGTGATTTTTAGATGCTTTAAAACTAAAGTATATATTAAACTTTACTATATTAAATTGTATATTAACAAGGCCAGCTGATTGACAGAACTGGCGAGAGTTTGAGGCTCTTTTGTCGTAAATAAAAAATGACACCTACTTTGCATTGTTAAAGAATCTTTATAGTGTCTACTGCTGAGAACAAGCGGACGCTTTTTAACAAAATAGTTACCATTAAAATTTTATTCAATGTCCTGCAGGATGCCTACGTTGTTTTGCTTGTCGCTAAACCTTGATAAAACGGCAGAGTAGGGATTGAACAAGAATCAGTATTTTAAGAATAGGACTGATTATGCCCCAGACCGATTTATTGCTCAAAAAACACGTAAAGAATTAAAAATGTTTAAATTGTATGAATATGTACATCAAAGTTGTCGAAGGTTCCGTCGGCTTTTGGAGCGTGTAGATGTCAGTGGGGATTGAACAAGAACCTGTATTGATACTTTATGTCTCAATGAATAGGACTGAATATGCCCCAGACGGATTTATTGCTCATAAAAACATGTAATATATTAAAAAATCTTTCAAATGTATGTATATGTACATCAAAGCTGTCCAAGCTCCCGTCGGTTTTAGAAGCGTGTAGATGTCAGTGGGGATTGAACAAGAACCGGTATTGATACTTTATGTCTCAACGAATAGGACTGAATATGCCCCAGACCGATTTATTGGTCAGAAAACACGTAAAAATTAAAAATGTTTAAATTGTATGTATATGTACATCAAAGTTGTCCAAGGTCCCGTCGGCTTTTGAAGCGTGTAGATGTCAGTGGGGATTGAACAAGAACCGGTATTGATACTTTATGTCTCAACGAATAGGACTGAATATGCCCCAGACCGATTTATTGCTCAAAAAACATGTAAAAAATTAAAAATGTTTAAATTGTATGTATATGTACATCAAAGTTGTCCAAGGTCCCGTCGGCTTTTGGAGCGTGTAGATGTCAGTGGGGATTGAACATGAACCTGTATTGATACTTTATGTCTCAACGAATAGGACTGAATATGTCCCAGACCGATTTATTTCTCATAAAAACATGTAATATATTAAAAAATCTTTCAAATGTATGTATATGTACATCAAAGTTGTCCAGGGTCCCGTCGGCTTTTGGAGCGTGTATATGCCCAATGGTAGATGAGGCCGCGCAGAGGGCGAACAGCAACAGGTATCTAATAATTTTCACATGTTTTCTTCGTAAAATTTACCTCATTTCCCCCATATTTGTCTCATATTTTTTGAGTTTTCTCAATATTTACTCTAAATTTTACGTACGCCCATGACACTTTTTAGGTGGGGCTTGACTTGGGGTTTGGGGTGCAAATATGTTCTGCTGGCAACGTCTGTCCCCAGTATAAGTACCTATCGCATATATACCGCAAGTTGGCTTATGTACACAGTTCATAAACATTTATTTCGCTTATCCTCGCTACAACGGCATGTTAGTATCTTAGATATATAAATAAAATGCCGTTAACACAACGATCTCAGTGCAGCATTTTGCATATGTTTAAATAACGATTACTTCTGCCCCCCAAACGCTATTTCTTCATTCATATGATAAAATCTTTCGATGCTAAATATTCTGAAATAGATAAAATTTAGTACGGCAGATGTCACTATAACTGCATGTAACACAATAATGTAATTTAATGGACTGAAAGCAGTATGTGTGATCACCCGCTGTTAATATCAGTATTTATTTGGACCCAAACCTCCCACCGAAAGGAACTAAACAAGCAGAAATTTCAATTCACAAAAAAAGTGAGACGAGGCTCAAGACCGTACTTAAATGCTACTTAAATGAGTTATTGACAAAAGCAACTTGCTACAAGATAAAACGGCAGAAAACGACAGCACTGAACACACTTACTACATACTCCCATTTTTCTTCATTCATATGATAAACGAAACCGCCCCCCCTTCTAAGCAGAAAAGAAAAAAAAAAAAAAAAAAAAAAAAAACAAATCTTTCGATGCTAAACCAAATATACGAATACAAAATGTTAAATATTCGGCAGTTGAAATTGTGCTATATATAAACTGCAGCCAATGATGGAAGATTCGGCATAGCTATTTTGCACATCTATTATGAGCCTAGCTTAATGATAGTATTACCTGCACCATGATAGCTGGTAGAAATTAGCAGTTTACGTCAAAAAGAACTGGCATTTGGTTTTTTGTTTTAATGTCCAATTCAGTCATGATTCAGCTAGGTATTTACTATATAAACTATATATAACTATGTAAACTATAGCCAATGATGGAAGGTTCGGCATAGCTATTTTGCACATCTATTGTGAGTCTAACTTAATGATAGTATTACCTGCACCATGATAGCTGGTAGAAATTAGCAGTTTACGTCAAAAATAACTGGCATTTGGTCGTTTGTTTTAATGTCCAATTCAGTCATGATTCAGCTAGGTATTTACTAATATTTGCTATTTAATGATATTTCAGTTAGTGTGTTATCATTTACAAATTTATATAAATGCATCATTCACATTAAATTGCTTGCGTCGACAAAACACTATTTGGAAGCTGGCAATCAAATACACCAATTTGTAGATGCTGGTACGCCAGTTTCTCTCTGTAGATAATGTCACGTCAAATTCAAATGGAAAAGCCCCCAAGAGGCATGACAGCGTCAGCATGTCGATGCAACTGGCATACCACTGTCTATAAATTGGTACACCTGGCGTGGATGCAGCTACAAAGTGGTGTAACTGGCACGACAGGGTCCGCATTGATGCAACATTCATTATTCAGTGCACAAATTGGCATAAATGACGATTGTATGGTAGCTCCTACAACATTCAAGTGTAGATAAATACCCTTAATCTATCCTATCTATATCAACCTTTTATACGTCATATTTTTACAGTAAGTTTTCTATTCATGACAAGTAATTTCAGGCTGTAGACAGTCCACATCAAAATTGTATCAAGCAACTATTTTTAACTATTTTCAACAGACGATAGAATGCCGTTGGCAACATATAAAATCGCATAAATCATATATGTATTCATATAAGTCGAAGACAGCCAAAAAAACTAAATCTGGACTCTGGCGCGCAACCGCGGAATTAATTTGTTTTTCAAACCAAATAACCGAGCCGGTGCATTTTGCAGGTGATGGTTGGGAGGTGGGCGACCGTGTAGATTTTCGACCTTTCCTCAAGATTTTAGAAGGCTTTTTCGTGTAATTTTATCTCAATATTTTTCGTCATTATATAGATTTACAGTAATTTGTAGATAGTGGCACGCTGGTTGCTTCAGTGTGTAGTTTTTTTGTTATGCCAGTTGTAGCAAATTTTACGCGGTGGCATACCGCTTACACCAATTTGTAGATAATGGCATGCATTTTACCCCAATTTGGAGATGTTGACTTAACGCTATTTATGGCAGCTAGTAACTGGTGCTCCAGCATCTACAATTTGGTCGTGGGCCGCCGCTCACCGAACGCGCCGCTTTAAGATATACTTTTACCTAACGATAACGTAACGTTTACGCAGGGTTTACTCGGGCACAATCATTTATGGTTGCAAAGGCCCAGAATCCGTGCCCACACACAAACCCCGGAGTCCCCTGAGGACACATTCGTTCCGAATGCCCGTTCCCAATGCCCGAGGTACCGTGAACCCCCAGACCCGTCTCACAAAGAGGCCAAGCCCCTGAGGCCCCGTACCCCCTCGCCCAAAGCCCGGTACCCCCCTCTCCTCGAAGCCCTATGCCTTCCCGTGAGGCCTCGTATGCTCCGCTTTTAAAGCTCCGTACAGCCCCGAGGCAACGTTACCCCTCCCCAAGGCCCCGTCTCCAATGCTAGAGGCCCCGCAGCTCCCGCCAATGCAATGCTCCTTATCCCCTTCAACCAAAACCCCGTAACCCATCACCCAGAGCCAGGCATCCTCGCCCCTTTCCCTACCCCGAGGACACACCCCGGCCCCGCACTATCCTTTGAGGTCCTGCAACGCTTGCAAGGCTCCGTAATCTGCCGAGACAAAGTTTCTCGGGTCTTTTCTTTTAGCCCCCAGGCCGAATTTGCTCAATTTTGAAGCTACAGAGTTGATTTTGGTACCAATGAATTCAGCTCGATGAGGCGGTTCAGAAAATATTCATTTTACCCATATATCAAAAAAAACATTTTTTTGGATTTTTTTGGTCCCAATGGTCCCCCATTTTGTGGACGGTGGCGTGCCATTTGCAGTAAGTTTTAGACGATTCCATGCCAGTAACACTAATTTTAACAAGCATAAAGTACCTGGCGTGCTATCGCCTAAATTGGTGCATTTAGCGTGCCAGGTTCCAAAGAGTGTGTAGTTGATGCACATAGATTTAATGAGAATGGTGCATAATATTATTATGCTATACATCACGAACACAAGGTCAATGCCTGAAATTTCTGATCATGAAAATTGAGTTGACCCAGCAGGAATGTGCAATTATATTGCATATCTTTTAATTTGTTTTTTTTGTTTTCATGATCATTGCTATTCGGCCAGACAGTATATTATCAAATCAATTAGTTGATTTTACTTCTTTAAATGTCTAGTGATCTGCTCTATAGTTTCACTATTGAATAAAATAATAATATTATACTATCGGTTCAATACATTTAGAATGTGGAAACACAGTTTAGACTAATAAAATATAGTATTTTAATTGTTTCGTTAATATTTATTGCGGCCGCGTATGTTGATAAACAAACCACGACCAATATGTGCTATTTCAAAAACAAAAGAACTGACCGCAGGAAAATAAAACTGCCAATCGTGAAAGCCAAAATAATAATCAACCACAAACATCCCAATGATTGAAGAGTTTCGGCCAGCGCCTTCACCGCGCCAGTCATTTTGGGCTAAAAAAAAGTTAATGCAATAAAATTTAAAATGAATCACTTAAATATTTTTTTATTAAAATTATAATCCTCTATTTTTAGAAGAAACCAATAGTAATGCAATATTACAAAGCCCGCTGATCTATAAAATTCAGGCTTCAAATTTAAGCTGAATCAAATGTTTTCACTTAAATTTTTCATTATTGGTATATGATATGATTGGTGATTTTTTCTATTGGAAACTTGCTAACTTTAAATGAAGTACTGTAATGATTAGAATTTTTTCCTAATATGCGGTATTCAATAAAATATTATATTAAACTTGTCAAAATTAATTCTCGAAAACTGCCGTGAAATGAAGAATGAAAGCCAACATTTGCAACGTTTTTCGATCAGTGTAGATTATGCGAACAGTTTCTTTTAATATTAATTTAACTTCAGTGTTCCGATTTATCTGTTGTTTAGAACTAGTATCATATAATGCATCATTTACGATAAGATGCGTGCTCCAGGGCCAAATTATGTCACGCGTCTAACTCAACTAGTTCGGGTGAACTATAGCTTAGCTGCACTACGATGGTACATTTTTATAGCTTAGCTAGTCAAATTGTGACAAACAGGGAGCTTAGTTAGGCTCTGGGTGACAAACGGAGCGTCCGGCTGAACTGTCAATTGAGAAAGTTTATTTAGTATTGTGTTTAGTGTAATAGCATTTTGTTCTATAGTATTTTCACATTATTTCTAAGTTATATATTTGTTTTAATATATAACAATAACGTTTTAAGCTGCATGCCCCTTTTGGGGCATTATTTAGATACGTATAATAAAACGTAATGTTCGCGGACTAAATAGTCACTGGCTTAAGTTATAGGGATCAGCTGAACGCCTCGTGACAAAAGCACAGTCTGGCTCGACACTCGATGACAAATGCATAGCCTAGCTAGGCTATTCAAAATTTTAATAGTCGAGCTGGACTGTATGCGTGACATAGTAGCTAGCCCATTTGAACGCGTGACATAATTAGGACTATGCGCGCGCGTCTTATTGTAAATTATGCATAAAGTCTGCTATATATAAATGCGTGCAGCCATATACTGCGTTGATTATAGAGCGCTATACATGGAATAGAGAACCATTTAGTGGATTACATGAAATCGTTTACGAAAACCATGCCAATAATATTGTGAACTGAGTAAGGTATATCATGCGTGTACATTAAATATGAAATATCTCAGTCTTTCTCAAACGTGGTCTCAATATTGCATAGTTGCAACCATTAATATTCTGCAGTATTTTTTCACAAAAAATGCCGTTCCCTTTAAAATAGTTCTGAAACTTTTAAATTTGAAATTTGATAGATATCTTGTGTACACACTGCGTGATGTAAAACTACTTCCAGTAGCTAAAACGACTTGGATATTTTCAGAAATTTATACAGACTAATAGCAGATTTTGGATCAACGCAAGATAGAACATAATTATGGCGAGTGACGTCACTGTACGAATTAAGCCGTGGTAAAACTAAGTTAAGCTGGAATTTTAAGCATAATGACTTTATAGCAACGTCTAAAACTACAATACGAACTGATGTATGCGTCTGAACTACATATTAGTTGTCTAACGACATTTTAGGGCCAAAAGAGCTAAAATTTAGTTGTTTTAGATTGAAACTTTATAACGGTTGAGCCAGTGTCAGAAACTTCGTCACCGCGTAAAATTTTGCGTAGAATATTTTCAGTGTGATTATTACTATAATATCGGCTTCAAATAATGAATGATAAAAATGAAGCCTTCGTTATAATCTCAAATTAAGCAAGACATTGATTGATTTTCATCCTTAGCAAGCACATCTATACTGTAATTTGTTGTTAAAAGTTACCATGTAATAGTTTTAACATGTTGTTAGCATTCAGACATTTGTATCCACGTTTTGACAAGTTCAAATGAGTGCAATAGCACGATTTTAAGCCAACCAATTGTAAAACCGTGCGTAAATATATTTAATTGCACCGCTAATCGTTCTACAAATTACTTGACACGTAGTTGTAGCACAGTTTTATATTATATGTATTATGTTGCAATGTTTTATGAACCAAAACAAACCTCCCGTAACTGTAGCTGTAATTTTTCAGAATAGTTTGGAGTTTGTTGGAGAACATTTAAAACCAAACGCTATAACCCTCATAACATCTAGGATAACATACTTTTTAATAATGCCTGTCACTTCGCACATTGTGTGAACACGCAGTGCGCTCATTATTTCGCCAACAGATTTTTTAATACACTTTGAACAGAATTTCTACTTGTCTTAGTAATCGGACAAACAATGATCTAAACGACTCTTTTATCGATTATTCACAGAATATTTGACGCAATAACACAAATACAATTCAGAGTAGAAAATCCAGCGATATTAGCGAAAAAACCCTCAATACCGGTGGTATTGGCTTGCGACGCTTCTTTTGTGTCGTTGTCGACGTTGTTTCCAATGTCGTCGCTTGAACCCCTGGAATCTCTTTTCCTTCTGCGGTACCACCTGCAGCTGCTGGATGAGGTGCTGGGTGCGCTGGCGGTGTCGAAGTGGAACTTGTTGGGTTACTTGATGATGTTGTCATTATTGTAGTGGTGGTCGTCGTTGTTCTAGTGGTTGTAGTTGCAGTAGTTGTTGTAGTCGTTGTTACGCATAATGTATCTGTAAAAGACGCATAAATAAATACACGCTTTCCTTGCTCACCGTTGAAGACCGCTTACCCTAGCTTATAGGTTTGGGTTCAGAGCGCTACTTTCACATTGCTGTGTCTATTGGATTGCCCCACTGAGACCACGATGATAGAAAACGCAATTCCATGGGAGAGGTGGGTATCTTATTTATATGTTGCCCAAAACATCTTGCCTGCAACTCCCGTTGTGTTAGAATAGCCAAAATTGTAGTAACGTTTAACGAAGAGCGAATAAATTACACGGAAATGTTTTAAAAAAATTTGCTGCAATATTATATAGTAAGGTATTTGCAATGTACATTTTTGTTTGCATGACATTAATAACATGAGTCTGTTTATTACATTTGAAACGCCTAAATTAGCATTTATCAACGTAAATCTTGTACAATTTATTGTCAGAAAGGAAAGCTGTACATTAATTATGTCTAGTTTTACAAATACAAACGTATTAGTTTAAATTTTTTGCTTATAATTTGTGCTGGAACAAATATAGAGTTTGGTCAAAATATCAACTGATTTTTGTCAATTTTTATTGCATCCGTTTGAATTCTATTTTAGATTTGGAAGAATTCCATGTTTTATCAATCTGCAACATAGTACAACAAATAATCAAGATAAAACGTTCACTGAAATTCGTAGATTCAGAATCTAAATGACAGTAAAATGTTAAAATGTTGGGCCAGTTCCAAATATATAGTTGCCTAGGTTCACATGCCGATAAACCGCAAAGAGTTTGTTAATGATGACCAGACGCCAAATTCTGTGTTAGCAATCTTCTTCATTACAACAAAAATATTAATGACAAAACTCAACGTACAATTTAAAAATAATATTTATTTCGACATCCAAGGCTGCAAATACTAGTATCGCAGTGATTATTTCATATTAAATTACATGATACTAAGGTGTCATAAATAGGTGTCATATTTACCGTCGGCAATACATCGTTTACAGAGAAATCTAATTTCGTCCGCACAATCAACAGTTCTCCATTTATCTCCAGACGTTACAGCAACACAAGATTTCCTATAAAATGCATCATTGGATTAAAATTGTGAGGCATACAGCGTATATACATATAGTACATACATTTTGAAAAGAGTTATAAAATATATTAAAAGCCGAAAAAATACAATATTGGGCAGATCCTACGATCATATAGTGCATACATATTGAAGAGAGTTATTAAATATATTAAAAGCCGAAAAAATACAATATTGGGCAGATCCTACGATCATATAGTGCATACATATTGAAGAGAGTTATTAAATATATTAAAAGCCGAAAAAATACAATATTGGGCAGATCCTACGATCATATAGTGCATACATATTGAAGAGAGTTATTAAATATATTAAAAGCCGAAAAAATACAATATTGGGCAGATCCTACGATCATATAGTGCATACATTTTGAAGAGAGTTATTAAATATATTAAAAGCCGAAAAAATACAATATTGGGCAGATCCTACGATCATATAGTGCATACATTTTGAAGAGAGTTATTAAATATATTAAAAGCCGAAAAAATACAATATTGGGCAGATCCTACGATCATATAGTGCATACATTTTGAAGAGAGTTATTAAATATATTAAAAGCCGAAAAAATACAATATTGGGCAGATCCTACGATCATATAGTGCATACATTTTGAAAAGAGTTATTAAATATATTAAAGAAAAAAAAAAGAACATCACTAAAAGCCGAAAAAATACAATATTGGGCAGATCCTACGATCATATAGTGCATACATATTGAAGAGAGTTATTAAATATATTAAAAGCCGAAAAAATACAATATTGGGCAGATCCTACGATCATATAGCGCATACATATTGAAGAGAGTTATTAAATATATTAAAAGCCGAAAAAATACAATATTGAGCAAATCCTACGATCATAATGTTCTAATTTGAAAAATCTTGTTCATGTCTGCGCCCTGGAGAACCATTTATTGTACTGTATAAAGGTAGGTTGCATTATACGACTTGGCCGACCATTTGTTGGTAGATTTAGGAACAGATTTAACAAAGCTTTAAACGATATTTAAAAATTGATAAAAAGATTCCCGATGTATTTTAGCAACACACTCACAACATTATGAAACACTACTTTTTTGTAACGATCATAAGCAGTGGAGTTTTTCGCATAAATTTCGAGCTAGATATTCTGTGAAATTTATACTTGTCATTAATTAGAATCTGTGAAACAGTTTTATTCTTATTAATCGTTCGTGGAAAAGCTACTATCATATGAATATTGCAGAGTTATCCCACGAAAATACTTGGGATTCAGGTGGGAATATAAATGTTGCTGAGAAAACAGAAGTTTTCGCATGTGCTTTCATATTTAATTTCGTCACCACTTTTAATAAAATAATGCGTGTGTCGACGAAAATGGAGAGAAAATGATCAAATGAGAACGTCTGAGTAGTACATTATTATCGTGACTGATGATCCTCTATAATGCTGGTTTTGTGGTAAATGTGGAAAAATCTATTATTACATCAGTTAAGGAAGTTGAATTTCTTGAGATCACGTTGGATACACTAAATTTATCGGTCCATCTACCGTAAAAGAAAGTTCTGTTGACTGAGACTCAGCCTAATATCGTGACTGATGGAACTCTATAATGCTGGTTTTGTGGTAAATGTGGAAAAATCAATTGTTACATCAGTTAAGGAATTTGAATTTCTTGGGATCAAGTTGGATTCGCTAAATTTATCCGTCCATCTACCGTAAACAACGAAAGTTATGATGACTAAGACTCAGCCTAATATCGTGACCGATGGAACTCTATAATGCTGGTTTTGTGGTAAATGTGGAAAAATCAAATGTTACATCAGTTAAGGAATTTGAATTTCTTGGGATCAAGTTGGATTCGCTAAATTTATCCGTCCATCTACCGTAAAAGAAATTTCTGTTGACTGCTAATATCGTGACTGATGGAACTCTATAATGCTGGTTTTGTGGTAAATGTGGAAAAATCAATTGTTACATCAGTTAAGGAATTTGAATTTCTTGGGATCAAGTTGGATTCGCTAAATTTATCCGTCCATCTACCGTAAACGAAACTTATGATGACTGAGACTCAGCCTGATATCGTGACTGATGGAACTCTATAATGCTGGTTTTGTGGTAAATGTGGAAAAATCAATTGTTACATCAGTTAAGGAATTTGAATTTCTTGGGATCAAGTTGGATTCGCTAAATTTATCCGTCCATCTACCGTAAACAACGAAAGTTCTGTTGACTGAGACTCAGCCTAATATCGTGACTGATGGAACTCTATAATGCTGGTTTTGTGGTAAATGTGGAAAAATCTATTATTACATCAGTTAAGGAATTTGAATTGCTTAGGATCAAGTTGGATTCGCTAAATTTATCAGTCCATCTACCACAAAGGAAGGTTGCGTTGACTGGAATCGGTTTGAATGCGTTTACTGGTATCGTGCCTTACCGTAAAGGAAAGTTATGAAGACTGAGACTCAGCGTAATATTGTGACTGACGAAGCTCTATAATGCTGGTTTTGTGGTAAATATGAAAAAATCTATTATTACATCAGTTAAGGAATTTGAATTTCTTGAGATCACGTTGGATTCTCTAAATTTATCCGTCCATCTACCGAAAACGAAACTTATCATGATTGAGACTCAGCCTGATATCGTGACCGATGGAACTCTATAATGCTGGTTTTGTGGTAAATGTGGAAAAATCAAATGTTACATCAGTTAAGGAATTTGAATTTCTTGGGATCAAGTTGGATTCGCTAAATTTATCCGTCCATCTACCGTAAACGAAACTTATGATGACTGAGACTCAGCCTGATATCGTGACTGATGGAACTCTATAATGCTGGTTTTGTGGTAAATGTGGAAAAATCAATTGTTACATCAGTTAAGGAATTTGAATTTCTTGGGATCAAGTTGGTTTCGCTATATATAAAAAGAAATAGATATAAAAATAGCAATAGAGAGAACCTATAAGCGAAGAAAAAACAAATACATCAAAAGGAATGAATTGGGACAAGGGGGAAATTTATCCGTCCATCTATCGTAAAGGAAAGTTCTGCTGACTGAGACCCAGCCTAATATCGTGCCTGATGAATCTTAATAATGCTGGTTTTGTGGTAAATATGGAAAAATCAATTGTTACATCAGTTAAGGAATTTGAATTTCTTGGGATCAAGTTGGATTCGCTAAATTTATCCGTCCATCTACCGTAAAGGAAAGTTCTGTTGACTGAGACTCAGCCTAATATCGTGACTGATGGAACTCTATAATGCTGGTTTTGTGGTAAATGTGGAAAAATCAATTGTTACATCAGTTAAGGAATTTGAATTTCTTGGGATCAAGTTGGATTCGCTAAATTTATCCGTCCATCTACCGTAAACAAAATAATTGTGCCTAATTTCGTGACCGACTGGACTCTATAATGCCGGTTTGTTAAAGAAAATAATTGTTACATCTGTTCCTGAACTTAAATTGGAAAGTTATCCGCTAAGATTTAAAAAAAAACGCAACAAAAAAAGACTCAGCCTGAGATATTGTGACTGACGAAACTCTATAATGCTGGTTTTGTGGTAAATATGAAAAAATCTATTATTACATCAGTTAAGGAATTTGAATTTCTTGGGGTCACGTTGGAAACGCTAAATTTATCGGTCCATCTACCGCAAAAGAAATTTCTGTTGACTGCTAATATCGTGACTGATGGAACTCTATAGTGCTGGTTGGGAAGGGGAAAAACAAGACACAGAAGGACAATTCTGGGATAGTTGGATCGCGAATCGGTTCGTTATCGTCCGCCCGTCTGGGACCGTAAAGGAAAGTTATGAAGACTGAGACTCAGCCTAGTATCGTGACTGACTAATCTCTATAATGCTGGTTTTGTGGTAAATATGAAAAAATCTATTATTACATCAGTTAAGGAATTTGAATTTTTTGAGATGACATTGGATACGCTAAATTTATCGGTCCATCTACCGTAAAGGAAAGTTACGCTGACTGAGAATCAGCCAATTATCGTGCCTGATGGATCTCTATAATGCTGATTTTATGGTACACGTGGAAAAATCAATTGTTGCACCAGTTAAGGAATTTTAATTTCTTGGAATCAAGTTAGATTCGCTAAATTTATCGGTCCATCTACCACAAAAGATAGTTACGTTTACCGAGAATCAGTCTATTATCGTGCCTGATGGATTTCTATAATGCTGGTTTTGAGGTAAATGTGGAAAAATCTATTGTTACACCAGTTAGAGAATTTGAATTTCTTAAGATCAAGTTGGATTCGCTAAATTTATCAGTCCATCTACCGCAAAGTAAAGTTGCGTTGACTGGAAATCAGTTTATTATCGTGCCTGACGAATCTCTATAATGCTGGTTTTGTGGTAAATATGAAAAAAACCATTATTACATCAGTTAAGGAATTTGAATTTCTTGAGATCACGTTGGATACGCTAAATTTGTCGGTCCATCTACCATTGTTACATCAGTTAAGGAATTTGAATTTCTTGGGATAAAGTTGGATTCGCTAAATTTATCCGTCCATCTACCGTAAAAGAAAGTTCTGTTGACTGAGACTCAGCCTAATATCGTGACTAATGGAACTCTATAATGCTGGTTTTGTGGTAAATGTGGAAAATCAATTGTTACATCAGTTAAGAAATTTGAATTTCTTGGGACCAAGTTGGATTCGCTAGATGTATCGGCCAATCTACCGCAAAGTTGAGAATCAGCATATTAAAGTTTTGAAGTACTCCACAGGCGTTGCTCAAGTTTGCTGGATCTTTAATTGCTGTTTCTATCGTTTTCAAAGATACACCTTTTTATGTACTAGGCGTTTTTATGCTGTTTTAGAATCTTCTGCGCATTGGAACAGTAAAATCATTATTACGCAAATTTAAAGGGTTTATATTTTTGGCTAAGTTGTTTTGTTATCGCAATTGTGGACGTATGAGCGACGATCGGAGGACACATATGTTGTTTCCTTGGATGCGGGCAATTCGGTTTTGTTGATTGATCATACCATTAATAATGTGATACACGTTATATTTTCCCCGGGGAAGATAGTTAATAGTTCCACGTTTGAAATACTTGCGGGTTTGGAAGAAATTAACATTTTAGCCAGTAAGCTTACTAGGCAAGTGGTGCTTTAGAATACGAATAGTCAGTCAGTATGCATTTTATAGCCTTCCGATAGGTAACATGAAGCCTGACTTGTACGCTATTGCGTTAGAATTTAACAAAATTCTTCTATTAAAGTTCGATACAGGTTAAATTTAATTGGCTTCCTTGGGAGCGCAGGAAACCAGCAGAGTATTTTTCTAAATTTAGAGAATTTAGAGATTCTGATGATTTGGAATATCATTTTTAGTTCGCTTAAGTTTTTAAATCCTAAGTTTGGACCATTCAACCGTAGTGTGTGCTTCAGACACAAATACCAAAATAGAACGTTTTTCTCCAAAAAATTGGGGTAAAATTGGCAAAAACTGGATAACATTGGCAAAAATATTGGCGGGGAATTTACCCTTTACTTTCCTAAGTACCTTCCTCCCGCCTGGAGTCTATTCCCATAGGCTGGCGGACCTGCAACAAGGGCATAGTTCAAGGGATTTTAGTTTAAAACAGAATTTTTTTGCCAATTGCAGTGAATATATATATTATGCTATGTGTCAATTGGAATGAAAATATATTTATTCCAATTGGCACAATGCATACAATATTACATTGCATAAACTAACCTGTATTTAATATTTTCACATTACTGATTGCAGCAGCATGACGGCCTAAAAATTATGTTTAAACCGAAATCCCTTGAACTATGCTCTTGTCGCAGGTGCATCCATAAGCAAATCTATCCGAACAGTGGGGGAGAGTTAACCTAAATTGGAAAATCATCACAAGCTAGAAAGTAGACGGGATCAACTTAAGACCTGTAGTGAAATGTAGATGGAAATCTGGTAGCTGCTTGACAAAACTATGGACAGGAACAATATTTAGACGGCGGGGCAAGCTTAATCTTAGAGATTCGGACTTATAAAATGGAATTTTAATAGCTGCTTGACGAAACTAGGTATAAGAACACCATTTATACGGACACTGCAAGCTCAAATTTAGAGGTTAGGACTCCTAAGACGGAATTTTGGTACCTGCTTGACAAAACCAGTGACACGAATACCATTTACACGGACACTGCAAGCTTAAATTTAGAGATTCAGCCTCGTAAGATGGAATTTTGGTAGCTGATTTATAAAACCAGTGACACAAACACCAATTAGACAAACACCGTAAGCTTAAAGTTAGAGATTCGGACTTCTGAAATGGAATTTTGATAGCTGCTTGACAAAACTAGGGACACGAACACCATTTAACCGGACACAGCAAGCTTAAAGTTAGAGATTCCTACTCCTAAATTGGAATTTTGATAGCTGTTTGACAAAACCAGTGACATCAACAAAATGTAGACGGACACTGCAACCTAAAACTTGAATATTCGGAGTCCTATAGCCGCCGTGGTATTTGCGCCTCTGGTAGCTTGGAATAAGGTGAACCGATTATACTTCTACTTTCACTGTGTATGTGAAATCATAGAACACACGAGGCTTTAGGTTAATTAATGTATCACCGTAAACTTGGATATAGTGGTACAAACTCCAACACTGCATTAATCAATCTATTTAGAGAAAGATTTATCAATTTTGTATTTGCGCTTTGTAAAGTGAGCAACATTTTCGCAGCTCTTGCCTGAGATTTCCGGATTTGAAATTTTTTTCAATTTGATGTATTTAACAATAAATTATTACCATATTCATGCATCCGTATCTGTAAACTTTTGCGGTTTGAAGAACCAGTGCTAAATAAACGCTCCTCCGATTCAAATTAACGCAATTTGAGATGTGATCACTTGAATCTAGATAACGGATGGATGCATTTGGATCTAAGCATCAGGAATAAGATGATCTTAGGATCTTGTTCACATTGCGTCCAAATTGGACATGCGTTTAATATGGAGTGTACAAACTGCATCCGATCCGATCCGAATTTCCGATTCGGTCGGATTGGACCTGCTGGAATCGGATCGCACGAATGGTGAACAAGACCAAAGTGGGATACTTTTAAAGCGAATATAGCTTTCCGGAGTATTTTTGTTGAGAAGAAGTGTACCAAAAACTTTTCAAATATAATGTTCTTTTCGTCTGTTTAGATAGAAATACGTTGAACGATTTGCTTTGACTTAATGCTGCACCACCAAATTGTTAAAATATAAACATTGAACGATTTGGTTTGTCTCAATGGTGTATCAACAAATTGCTAAAATACAAACGTTGAACAATTCGGCTTGTCTTAATGCTGTATCAACAAATTGCTAAAATACAAACGTGGAACAATTCGGCTTGTCTTAATGCTGTATCATCAAATTGTAAAATACAAATATTGAACGATTTGATTTGTCTCAATGCTGTATCAACAAATTGCTAAAATACAAACGTTGAACAATTTGGTTTGTCTTAATGCTGTATCATCAAATTGTAAAATACAAACATTGAACGATTTGATTTGTCTCAATGCTGTATCAACAAATTGCTAAAATACAAACGTTGAACAATTTGGTTTGTCTCAATGCTGTATCAACAAATTGCTAAAATACAAACGTGGAACAATTCGGCTTGTCTTAATGCTGTATCATCAAATTGTAAAATACAAACATTGAACGATTTGATTTGTCTCAATGCTGTATCAACAAATTGCTAAAATACAAACGTTGAACAATTTGGTTTGTCTTAATGCTGTATCATCAAATTGTAAAATACAAACATTGAACGATTTGATTTGTCTCAATGCTGTATCAACAAATTGCTAAAATACAAACGTTGAGCAGTTTGGTTTGTCTTAATGCTGTATCATCAAATTGTTAAAATACAAACATTGAACGAATTGGTTTGTCTCAATGCTGTATCATCAAATTGTTAAAATACAAACGTTGAACGATTTGGGCTGTATTAATGCTGCACCATCAAACTGTTAAAATATAAACGTTGAACGATTTGTTTTGTCTTCATACTGTATCATCAATTTGTTAAAGTACAATTTAAATGAAAACTACAACAGTCTCGTAGAAATTATGATTGTTTCATTTTTACCCTGATTCTGGACTTCCACTTTCCCAGACGCTAAACTGAACGGGATTTTGATAAACGTCTAACCACACCGATGTATCAATTGGGTTTCTAGTAATCCCGATATAGCGAAGGCTGGCTGAAAAATATAAAAAAATTACAAAGATGATCAATGTTAAATACGAATGACTTAAAGAAAGTAATAACACAGTTCGGTTTTATAAAACTATAAACCAATAATACCAACATATAAGCAAAAATCTGTTCGGCATTGTATAAAAAAGCACAGATTAAGTATAATGTCATAATGCGCGACTAAACTAATGATGATCCAGTAACCATCCTTTTTCAGTATCCGGTGTTAAATCCACAGCTATTGTTAAGGAACAAATATAAAAATCAATCCTAGATCAGACGTAGCTATTTCCGCTTTGGCAATAACAGTTGCGTACATTTGAATTATGACTGGTCTCTGTTCGCAAACAAATTTAATCTAAATGTGGCGTCATGAACAAAACGCTCTATTGTTTATCAGTCATTTCTCGGGAACAAAATCATTGTAATGCAAAACAAACAAAATTTTCTTCACGATAAGTTTGATGTTCGTGTACTGAATATAGGTTTTTACTACTGTATTGAAACTGTTCGGTAACCTAAATTTTAACAATATAACAAAATAGGACGGTCACCGGGGTCATATTAAGCATATTAGCGCATAAATTTATCATATCCTGAATTTGAAAAATTAACTGTCCCTACCCAAGCATTTGTAAAGACACTGATTTTTCATTCAATGCCAAACATGTTTGTGTTTATTTGCTGGAATTATTGGGTTATAGTTTTGTGAAACGAAATTGTGTCATTACTTTCTTTAAGTCAGTCGGTTTTAACATTGATTGTATTTGTATTTTTTTAACTATTTTTCAGCCATCCCGCGCTATATCGGGATTACTAGAAACCCAGTTGATACATCGGCGTTGTTAGACGTTTATCAAAATCCCGTTCAGTTTAGCGACTGGGAAAGTGGAAGTCCAGAATCAGGGTAAAAATGAAACAATCACAATTTCTACGAGACTGTTGTGTTTGCATTTAAATTGTATTTGACAAATTGATGATACAGTATTGAGACAAACCAAAGCGTTCAACGTTTGTATTTTAACAATTTGATGATACAACATTGAGACAAACCAAATCATTCAACGTTTGTATTTTAACAACTGGATGATACAGCATTGAGACAAGCCAATTCGTTCAATGTTTGTATTTTAACAATTGGATGATACAGTATGAAGACAACCCAAATCGTTCCATGTTTGTATTTTAACATTTGGTGATACAGCATTGAGACAAACCAAATCGTTCAACGTTTATATTTTAACAATTTGGTGATACAGCATTGAGACAAACCAAATCATTCAACGTTTGTATTTTAACGATTTGAAGATGCAGCATTGAGACAAACCAAATCATTCAACGTTTGTATTTTAACAAATTGAAGATGCAGCATTTAGACAAACCAAATCGTTCAACGTTTAAATTTTAACAATTTGATGATACAGAATTGAGACAAACCAAATCATTCAACGTTTGTAGTTTAACAATTTGAAGATGCAGCATTGAGACAAACCAAATCGTTCAACATTTATATTTTAACAACTTGATGATACAGCATTGAGACAAACCAAATCATTCAACGTTTGTATTTTAACAAATTGAAGATGTAGCATTGAGACAAACCAAATCATTCAACGTTTGTAGTTTAACAATTTGAAGATGCAGCATTTAGTCAAACCAAATCGTTCAATGTTTATATTTTAACAATTTGTTGCATATTAAAAAAACAAGCCTAGTTGTTCAACGTTTGTATTTTTAGCAATTTGTTGATACACTATTTAATTTTTAACAATTTGGGTGGCTGCACATCAAATTAAAATAAATGTTCAACGTATTTTTGTCACACCAAAAGAACATTATATTGAAAGTCTTTGGTACACTTCTGCAAAAATGCTCCGGAAAGTTATATTCGCTTTTAGTCCCACTTCTGGGCTTGTTCACCATTCGCTGATTCCTGGATCCAGAAGTCGACCCAATTCGAATCGGGAAATTCGGATCGGGTCGATGCAGTTCTCGCCACTCCATATCAAAAACGGCATGTCCAATTGACGCAATGTGAACAAGATCCTAAGATTATTATTCCTGACGCGATTCAAACTATTGCATCCGTTATTCTCAGATTCAAGTGATCTCACATCAAATTGCGCTCAATTTGAATGGAGGAGTGTTTATTAGCACTGGTTCTCAAAAAACCGTAAAAGTTTACAGATACGATGCATATTAGATGGTACAATTTATTGTTAAATACATCAAATTGAAAAAAATTTTAATCCCGAAATCTTAGGCAAGCTGCAAAAATGTTGCTCTTAATAAGCGCGCAAATACAAAATTGATAAATCTTCTCTCAAATAGATTGATTAATGCAGTGTTGGAAATTGTACCACTATATTTTTCTAACAAATCCTTACGGTGATACATTATGAACCTAAAGCTCGTGTGTTCTATGATTCACATACACAGTGAAAGTAGGAGTATAATTGGTCCCACCTTATTCCAAGCTACGAGGTTGCGGCAAACCACGGCGGCTATAAGACTCCGAAGCAAAAAAGTTCAGGTTGCAGTGTCCCGTCACATTTTGTTGACGCCCACGGTTTCGCTAAACAGCTATCAAAATTCCAATTAGGAGTAGGAATCTTAACTTTAAGCTTGCGTTAAATGGTGTTTGTGTCCTAGTTTCGTCAAGCAGCTATCAAAATTCCATTTCAGAAGTCCGAATCTTCTAACGTTACGGTGTTTGTTGGAATTTGGCGTTGGTTACTGGTTTTATACCAGCTACCAAAATTCCACTCTTATGCAGGCCAAATCTCTAGTCAAATCTCAAGTGTCTGTGTAAAATGGTATTGTGTCGCCGGTTTTGTTAAGCAGGTACCAAAATTCCGTCTCGAGGAGTCCTAACCTCTAAATCGAGCTCTAGTGCCCGTATAAATGGTGTTCTTATACCTAGTTTCGTCAAGCAGCTATTAAAATTCCATTTTATAAATCCGAATTCTTTAACACCTACCGCCGCCGTCTAAATATTGTTCCTGTCCATAGTTTTGTCAAGCAGCTACCAGATTTCCATCTACATTTCACTACAGGCTCTAAGTCTATCTGTTACTTTCTAGCTTGTGATGATTTTCCAATTTAGGTTAACTCTCCCCCACTGTTCGGATAGATTTGCTTATGGATGCACCTGCGACAAGAGCATAGTTCAAGGGATTTCGGTTTAAACATAATTTTTAGGCCGTCATGCTGCTGCAATCAGTAATGTGAAAATATTAATAGGGGTGCATTTATGCAATGTAATATTGTATGCATTGTGCCAATTGGAATAAATATATTTTCATTCCAAATGACACATAGCATAATATATATATTCACTGCAATTGGCAAAAAAATTCTGTTTTAAACTAAAATCCCTTGAACTATGCCCTTGTCACAGGTGCATCCATAGGCAAACCTACCCGAAAAGTGGGGGAGAGCTAACCTAATTTGCAAAATCATCACAAGCTGGAAAGTAGACGGGATCAGCTTAAGATGTGTAGTGAAATGTAGATGGAAATATGGTAGCTGCCTGACAAAACTATGGACAGGAACAATATTTAGACGGCGGGGCAAGCTTAATCTTAGAGATTCGGACTTAATAAAATGGGTATTTATAGCTGCTTGACGAAACTAGGTATAAGAACACCATTTATACGGGACCACTGCAAGCTCAAATTTAGAGGTTTAGGACTCCTAAGAACGGAATTTTGGTACCTGCTCCACAAAACCAGTGACACGAATACCATTTACACGGACACTGCAAGCTTAAATTTAGAGATTCAGCCTCGTGAAAGATGGAATTTTGGTAGCTGATTTATAAAACCAGTGACACAAACACCAATTAGACAAACACCGTAAGCTTAAAGTTAGACAGTGGGCTTCCCAAATGGAATTTTTTCCATAGCTGCTTGACAAAACTAGGAGCACACGAAGACCATTTAACCGGACACAGCAAGCTTAAAGTTAGAGATTCCTACTCCTAAATCTAGAATTTTGATAGCTGTTTCACAAAAACTAGTGACATCAACAAAATGTCAATGGACACTGCAACCTAAAACTTGAATATTCGGAGTCCTATAGCCGCCGTGGTATTTGCGCCTCTGGTAGCTTGGAATAAGGTGAACCGATTATACTTCTACTTCTCACTGTGTATGTGAAATCATAGAACACACGAGGCTTTAAGGTTAAATTAATGTAATCACCGTAAACTTGGAAATATAGTGGTACAAACTCCAACACTGCATTAATCAATCTATTTAGAGAAAAGATTTATCAATTTTGTATTTCGCGCCCCTTTGTAAAGGTGAGCAACATTTTCGCAGCTCTTGCCTGAGATTTCCGGATTTGAAATTTTTTTCAATTTGATGTATTTAACAATAAATTATTCACCATATTCACTGCATCCGTATCCAAAACTTTTGCGCGTTTTGAAAGAACCAGTGCTAAATAAACGCTCCTCCGATTCAATCTTAACGGTATCTAAATATGATCACTTGAATCTAGATAACGGATGGATGCATTTGGATCTAAAAGCATCAGGAATAAGACGCACTTCTTAGGATCTCGTTCACATTGCGTCCAAAATTGGGACATGCGTTTAATCCATGGTAGTGTACAAACTGCATCCGATTTTCCGTTCTGAATTTCCGATTCGGTCGGTATTTGGACCTGCTGGAATCGGATCGCACGAATGGTGAACAAGACCAAAGTGGGATCACTTTTAAAAGCGAATATAGCTTTCCGGAGTATTTTTGTTGAAGAAGAAGTGTACCAAAAACTTTTCAAATATAATGTTCTTTTTCGTCTGTTTAGATAGTTAAATACGTCTGAACCATTCGCTCCTTTGACTTAATGCTGCACCCACCAAAATTGTTAAAATATAAACATTGAACGATTTGGTTTGTCTCAATGGTGTATCTTAACAAATTGCTAAAAATACAAACGTTGAAACAATTCGGCTTGTTTTAATGCTCGTATCAACAAATTGCTAAAATACAAACGTGGAACAATTCGGCTCTGTCTCTAATGCTTGTATCACTCAAATTGTAAAATACAAATATTGAACGATTTGATTTGTCTCAATGCTGTATCAACAAATTGCTAAAAATACAAACGTTGAACAATTTGGTTTGCTCTTAATGCTGTATCATCAAATTGTAAAATACAAACATTGAACGATTTGATTTGTTCTACTAGTAATAGACGTAACTGAACGAAGTAA
>JASANE010018808.1:0-20025 GCA_030248225.1 Trileptium ribeirensis
CCACCCTTGAGGTTACGATAGCCGGGGTCGTATGGGCATGGTGTTAGGAAGTTGCGCCATGCAGCTGCGTCACCGGTTATTACACTTGCATGGTGTATTACGCTATTCTACACTATTGTTTTCGCATGCAATCTGATTCAATATTTCTATGCATAATTAAATGTGTCCTGTATATTTATAAAAAAATGACCCTTCTTCCATCGTTCATCCCGTTTTATAATTATTTCTTGCATTTTGTAAACGCGCTGGCGGTGATTGTATTATAATTACAATAAGTTTGCACGAAAGTAACGCTTGTTTAAGTGTATGCGACTGCTAACACTAGAACAATCTGGTTATGCGACAACTTTTAATAATAGTGACAAGAAAATAGATTTTAGTAGTCACGAAATTGTGTTGACATGTAATTCGTGTTATACGGATTTGATAGTCGATAAAATTGAAGTAATACTAGATACATCGTGAATCCCACATTTAACTTAAGCAAACACAGACAACAGTGAGCTATTTTTTAGACATTTGTGTACAAATTAAGCTTTTATTTTCTAATACTTGCCATAACAAACACTTACTACAAATTGCTAAACATCGAGGCCGTCTTGGATTCATAATCCATTTGCCGTCCGGGCCACAGGTAATAATTTGAGGGCCGTCGATATGATATCCCGAATCACAAGTGATGTTAGCAATACTTCCTGCGACCAACTCGGTAGCATTGTAGGTAACGGTACCCTTGGTGATTGCTAGTTTCGAACAGTCAGGTATACATGGCATATCTGAATATATACTTCAAAATTAAGATTTAGTAGCTTACGATTTCGTTAAAATTTTACAACGCCTCACACAGGCTGCAGTTGCCAGAACTCATTCTGGCCATCATTAATTGTTTTTGGCTCAAGATATAAATGTGCTAATAAATATTGCTGAAAGGCATTAAGGTTCATTTTTTTAAATAGTTATCACCAATGGTCGTAATTTTTACCGACCACGGCTTTACCCAACAACCCTTAGACGTGACCAGACCCGCTCTGACCGCAGTTTTTCTAGAAGATGCACATTTTCTGGCCTTTATAATTGCCAAAAAGTAGGTTGTTCCGACGAGGGCGCCATGCTTATTTTAAGAGAAAATATCGAGTGGGCTAGACGAAATTTCTGCACAATATTTTTAACCAATTTTTGCTGCCTGTATACATTTTCGGCATTCATGGTATTATTAGGAGTGATAACTGCCTTATTAAATCACGTCGAGGCTGCTTAACAAGTCTTTCCCACCACTTTATTTATATTATAGCGTATATTTATGCGTTCTGAATCAGTATCAAACGTGGGGGATTTGGCCCATGTGAACTTTAGGGGCGGAAGTATAATGCATGACATGCCGTTTTCGATATATTAAGCATAAGCCTTAGTGTTAGCCTAAGCTAAGGTCCCTATATGTGCCATATACTAAGCCTAAGTCGGGGGGCCGCCGCCCCCCGAACACCCGCTCTAATCTGTTCTTTTCTCCAACGTTATAACGTCTGGTCCCTAAAGTTCACATGGGCCGGGATTTTATGGTGTAGGGTGGCAGCAAAAATATATATATATTTGTTGTATTTGTGCAGTAGACTCTTTACGCCGTGTGAACATTACTTCGATCCGATCCGATGCGATTTAACAACAAAGTAGTTTACTGCAGATGTATATATAGTATGCATATATATACATTAATAAACAACACAACAAAATACTATGCTATATACGGCAAACTAATACATAATTCAGAAAGGGGTGAATGCCGTCACCGACATCTTCCGGCGTTTACGTTTTAAAGGACCATCCATGTGAAAGTTTTGTCTCTCTAAAGTCTAGACTATTCCTTCCAGGTGTATCTAGTATACTATACGCCTGCACTATGTAATAGAACAAATGGTGTATTAGACACCATCAAATTAGATATAGTGTCTAAATCTGTCTGTTGCTTTTTGCCGAAGGTATTATTGGCACCATGCATAAACACATTATATAAGGTTTGTAAATAACAGCATGGTGTAGGTGACACCATATTGCGTTTTGAAAAATTTTGTGGTGTAGTCTCCGCCATAACATTACCAATACAACAGTACCTCTGTAAACTACCTTAAAACACCATCGGAAACACCATGGTGTTCAAAACACTATATAATGGATGGTGGCAGAGACAGCCAGGGTGGACAAAACTTTCACATGGATGGTCCTTTAATACGTAAAGTCAGAGGTGCCTGTCACATTTCACGCAAATTGAGAAATCACGCAGTTTTCGAATTTTCCGAAACGCATTCGGATTCCCTGGATCAGCCTAGAGGTTTGTTATGAACAGATTCAAGTGATGAGTTTCACGACTCATCGTATAAGATTGGATCGGATGTTATATGACCCCAAATCAGATCAAATCGTATTGGATCGGACCAGATTGTACCGGAAGCAATGTAAACACACCATCACCGATTGTTTAAAACTAACACGTGTAGATATTAGCGACACATCCAGATACTTCTTTTTGGTTTGTATAGGAGATTATGTCCATGAATATGAATGTTTCATATTAGCAACAACGATTATCAAGCAAATTAATGTCAAACCCAAAAGCGACATATTTCAGCATACCCGGTCCGAAACCATAGATTTGTCACTAAAACTTGTCCTGTGCTGTACATAGTGTAGTGTGAATTCATTAAAATAAATGAAATATTGTTCAAGTAATGTTAACTTGGAACTTATCTGCAATGAGTCTGCCCGTCCACCCCACACCAAATACGCACGTAAATTTTGTGGATAATTGACAAAAATGCGGAAAACTTACGAAATTGGGGAAAATTATGAATTTGTATGAATATTAGAATTTTCTACGCCCATCGTGCTTTTCAGCCCACTCCATAGGCTTTTACAGCCCCGCTTGAACCATCCAGCCCCCACCCTCAAAGCCGACGGATCTTGAACATTTATAATGTATACATATACATATGTACACATTATATGTACATAGATAAGGCGCAGTGGCCCCTACTTGCAACATCGCAAGACTACCGACCATAAGGTACAGTTTTCGATTAGGGCCGTGATAAATTATTATCCGGCCAAGGTGGCTAAATCGAGCGAAATCATGCGAAAATGACCGATTGCGGGACGCACGCTCTATCAATACAAATATAACTGAACAAAAGCATGTTATTTGTATTAAATAGTATCCTAAGTCTTATGTATAAAGTATTTTTTTAAATAATCTTACAGTCTTCACAAATTGGATTGCCGGAAGTAAAACAATCGACAGCGTGATAGGTACTATAAGTTCTCGCGTAAACACGCATGCAATCACCGGAGCCATCAAGAACGTCGCCTAAAACAGCCAAAAAAATAAATTAAGTATATAATTTAAATTCGAACACAGGTTAATGATACTGATGATGTCCAATAATGTAAGAAGAATGGTATGAATGTACTCATGCAGTTTTTTATTTAAATCGTTGCTAATCGCTGCCATCTAATTTGTGTATGATCCATCTGATCAGTCGTCGGTGGAGTAAGGCCACATGATGCAATTTAGTATTGATGCGATCAGTATGATCCGATTCAGTCATGATGCGATGAAGTGTCAATCTTGTATATTAATATTCCAGGCATACGGTTTATTGTAACTAGAGTACACAGTATTAGGCAATAGGTGGAGTATTATGGCGCAACTGTTGTCGCGCTATAGAGGTAGCATTTCCTCAAGCTGTACCGCAATCCCTACATTTTTCTAATCAAGATTCTGGCCCTATTTGCGCCTTTCTTCCTGCATACTTCAACGGCTCCCTAGTGACCTTTTGGCTTGCATGTTTAGGGATTATGGGGAGTACAGTTCAAGCAGGTCTTAAAAATTGTATTTGTTGGCATTGAAATATTCAACATTCGTTAATGTTTGACTTTGATCACAAGATATCGAGTACTCTGAGGTGCTCGTATATATAATAACAAAACAGTAATTCTTTTGTGGATTTCATAACTGATGTATTATTATAAGTTAATTGTATCCTTGTTTTAGAAATTTAATCCTGATTTATTTTGAATTTTGATCCAAGCCGTGCGCTTGGAAATTAATGTTTTGCTCATGTCTTGTCTTATCCACTCATCGTGTGTGTGTGAGGATGGCAACTTGTAGAACATATTTTTCTATTTTCTTATACAGGAAAATAAATTTGATTATCCATACGATAAAATGTAAAAAAGGCCGTCTGCATGCTATTTCCTGGGGTATGAATTGTGTTGTTGTTTAGGCTGTGAAATTATGGGTAGCTGAGATTTCTACTAATTTTGTTAAATAATCGGTAATTACAAAGACTAAACTAATTAAACATTTCTATTGCTGTAATTGTGATTTATGGCTGGATCGAATGGAGCACAACTGAAATTGAAATCTCTTCGAAGATCAATATATCTTTGGTTGATTTGTTATTTCTGTGCATGATTTGCAGTTTTCGCAAAATATTTTGGTATCAGTATACAATTATGTCCTATAATGTTTTGTTTTATTCTTAGGCACCTTTTTGAAATCCTTAATACGCATTGACCGTTATCTTGATTCATTGTTAATATATCGTGTCATTCTTGTTTGTGGCACTAACATTTGTGACTAAGAGCCATGCGATATATTGGTTTACCATATAATGGTGAATACGATGTAGCAAATCATTTTCTGTAACGCAGCAGTGAGCTTATGAAAATGGCATTTGACCATTCACAATGAATAATTATTGACCATCTGACCAATGACCAATTCAGCATCTGGAGGTTTTTTGTTAAACCTAAACTGTATCATGTCATAAATTAATTTATATCTCTGGTGTTCTTGTTTTCCAACTGATGACGATACCAGTGCTACTGTTAAGACCCGTTTTTGAGCCCATTCGAGTTATGTTAATAACGAGTCTGCGATACGACTGTAGCCTCCAATGCTGAATATTCCAAAGAAAATTCGTGATTGCGAATGTATATAGTTCATTATGCCAGTCCACTATCAATATCATCGGCAGTCAAAAGTCATATTAAAGCAGCGTGGTGAGCTATTACTGTAAATTTGTTGCCAAATAAAAATTCACGAAAATATTTAATGTGATAAATTATGGGGAAGTGGCTCTCAAGTTCTGTTGCAGGTTTGTTCGGCAATGGCTGGTGCTCGGCATGCAAACGCAATTATTAATAACTGTTTTTGAAAGTACTCCACAATTCCAGTTCTCCATGTATCCTGTCTCAAGTAAAAAACTTCTATTGTTAAATCTGGTGACATAAGTTTTGGTGGTTCTGCTATTTTCTGTTTTTAAATATGAAAGGCAGATTGTTGGATTTCAGTCCATTTAAATAAATAATGATTTCGTAAACCGAACATAGAGCTGGCTTGCAAATTTTCTGCCTCAGTCCGGTGTAACTTACCTTGGTAATTTTGTAAAACCGTATTCCAAAGCGAAATATTTTATGAATCGTATAAAATTTATCTATAAATTACATTTAAAGTCAATGGAAACACAGCAGCAGTGCTTCTGACAAAATTTATAAGTTTAACGCTATCTGTTAAAACTTAATTTTGCACAACTTCCATAATCTTTTTGTGGAATTTCATCAATTTCATAACCTCCTTTGGTTTGGTTTGGTAAAATTCGGCGCCCCTGGTTTGTTTTCTTGAAAAATCTAGAAAATGGAGAACCCAGAACTAAGGAACTTGCAACATCAGATTTCGATGTGAAAACTACGAGATGTCGAGGTAGTTAATGCTTTTCGGGCATATTAAATTTGAGTAAAACTTTTATGTTGAATCCTGCTATATATTTCACTGAGCTTATTTAGCTACGCCCGGTAATATTTGTAAACTTACATTGCATTTTTTAAAAATCTATCATTTAATTAATTTATATTAATTGGAACAAATATGTGATGGCAGGAATTTTCTTAATTTTTCTTGTATAATTTATTGTTCTTAATGTCTTAATTTTTTGTAAGTTCCCTGTTAATTTTATTCGTCTATACGTCACACGCCCGTGTATATATTTCCTGGAAAAAAATGTAAAAAAAAGTGCTGAAGAGAGTAGAAATGAACACCCAACTGTGCTGAAGAGAGTAGAAATGAACACCCAACTGTGCTGAAGAGAGTAGAAATGAACACTCAACTGTGCTGAAGAGAGTAGAAATGAACACCCAACTGTGCTGAAGAGAGTAGAAATGAACACCCAACTGTGCTGAAGAGAGTAGAAATGAACACCCAACTGTGCTGAAGAGAGTAGAAATGAACACCCAACTGTGCTGAAGAGAGTAGAAATGAACACCCAACTGTGCTGAAGAGAGTAGCAATGAACACCCAACTGTGCTGAAGAGAGTAGAAATGAACACCCAACTGTGCTGAAGAGAGTAGAAATGAACACCCAACTGTGCTGAAGAGAGTAGAAATGAACACCCAACTGTGCTGAAGAGAGTAGAAATGAACACCCAACTGTGCTGAAGAGAGTAGAAATGAACACCCAACTGTGCTGAAGAGAGTAGAAATGAACACCCAACTGTGCTGAAGAGAGTAGAAATGAACACCCAACTGTGCTAAAGAGAGTAGAAATGAACACCCAACTGTGCTGAAGAGAGTAGAAATGAACACCCAACTTTTGGACGCGATAGTGGGTTAAACAACAACTAGGTCATTTTATATGTGTTATGCTAATCTTATTATATGACATTACGTCATGAGCCCACGCATATATTTGCTGGAACAAAAACTACTGAAAACACAAAAAAGGTGGCGACGGGAGTTGAACACATAACTTTTAGATTAGTAGGGCGCAACGGCGCTAGACGACTAGTCCAGGTGTTGATAATTGGATCCTGCATTACGTTGTGGCTCATTCGAACGACATGCAATTTCGTCTTAAAATATAAAACCTAACGCAGCACACCTTTAAAATAAATGCTCCCAGAACCTGCTCTTTTATCATTTTAATTGATTACTTAAAATAAACTAATTTATGTACAATAATAAATACAGAACTAATGTGAAAACATGTTTTAAATCGTGAATTTGAAAAAAACAACCAAAAATGCAAAAAATAAAATAAAATCATAAAACATGCTGTTTAGCTATAAAATATAAAAGCGGAAGCGTGCATTAAAAAGCATGAAAATTAACAATTTTAATAAAACCACATTTAGTCACTTGGCGTGTTAGCTTATTATTCGCTTGGGCATAGCCAAAACTAGTAAAAATCATAGTACGTCGCAAGAGCGGATAAAATGGTGTGAGCGTGGTTTCATTTTTAAGTTATCATTTTGTCTAATCACTTGTAACAGACTGCGTTATATATCATCCTAAAACATCTGGAGTTCTTAATGCGAGAACTAAGATAAGATGTGTGCTGCGATATGGTAAAAATAAAAGATGAAATCAATTCCATTTCTCGTTTTCAAATCACTTTTGTTTTTACTCAATTCCAATCGAGCCGATTTGATTCAGGTTTCATAAGCAAAAATTATTTTTTTGTCTACATTTGTGGATTTGATTTCACTCAATTTGATTCTACTTAAGTGAAATGAATTTTAATCAAGTTGCCGCTATCATAGTATAACCCAAGTGAACTTAAAACCAACTGTTCAAATCTATCAGACTAGCAATAGGTGTATGCGTTTAACCACAGATATTAAAACTACCTGCAAAAGTAGGTATAAAACGAGTCGTTTTAAAACCAGTCGTTCTAAAAGCCGATTTAAAAATAGTCGTTTTAAAACGAATGAATATCATTTCAGCTTTTTGGAACTCGTTTTAAATCGAAAACCAAAATTGCAACCATTTTCAGTTTTACCATATCTTTGCACACATCTTATCGTAGTTTATGCATGACCCATGAAAAACCTAAATCTTCATCGACCCTAAACCCAATGGAAACGTCTGAGAAGAACGGATCCTGGATTACCACATCATTATATTCAGTCATGAGAAGAGCCTATATATAGGCCATTCTCCATTCTCTTCATGCAATATGTAAAGAAACAAACGAAAGCGCACTACATTTCGAAAATCAGGTTCGTCGACCGTAAAACAATTGCAACCCCGTGAAATGTATCATATAGTCAAGTCAGACTATAAATAGAAAAAATTATGGTATCCAACGTGCTTTATAACTTAATAAGTCATTGTAAGGTAAAACACGCCATAAAATGCCAAAATTAAAAAAAATCGCTATATCTGGCTATGGTCGAAGAAACATATTCGGACCAACACCGGCCCAGCAAGTGGTCCCTCAAAAAAGTCGTCGTCAACAAAGTTGTAGATCTCGATGAGCGATCACTATTTAATAATGGTGATCTCTGATTGCCAATGCGAAGCCCGTGCCGCGAGATATTGGCTGCGAAACACTGGTGCCATTGTGGCTATATTTTTCAAAGAACCTTTAAAAACTTGTTTTTGCCATTTTGACCAGAAACATAGGGTCGGAGCTGTTCGCGTTCAACTAAAGGGTGCTATCACCTTTTCTAGCGAACAAAAAAATTTCATCGAAATCCATCTATCCGAAGATGAGTTATAAATGACAGTGACAGACAAAAAAGAAATTTTCACGATATTCCCATAGCGCACACAGTGGAAACTCCGCACGCTTCACTAGCTCCGTTTCAATGACTACATGTTTGCTACATAGCACTAATATGGATTCTGTCTCTATAAATATGTTGTTGTAATACACAAATTGTGTGCTTTTAGCGAATTTAGTACACTAAAGGACGGTGATTGTCGTTGGTAATAATAACAAAATAAAATAAAATTCAATAAATAATAAATAACTATAGAAATTTACCGGTTCCCTGAGGAAGGTACGCGACATCGACAAATTTCTGATCAGAAAAGTGAGCTCGAGTTTCATACGTTTTATAGTTGCTTAATGTTTGATTTTGAAATTGTCGCTTAGCTCCGTTAACTTGCCACGTACACGACGTTGAATCGTAACACGCCATAAGCTGAACCAAAATATAAACACCAATAATGTATATATTTATCAATATAATTTTGAATCATATTTTGGCGGGCTCCGAAGTTTCAAGAGCGGATTGCGGGCGCCTCGGGAAGGGGAAGGGTCGTCCCCAGGGAGGACGTTAAGCGGGGGGCATGTTTTTGAAATTGTTTGGAGACTCAAAATTGATCAAAATTTTCCCTCACTTTTTGCAAATTCCGCCCAACTTTTGCCCATTTTTTCCCGATTCTTGCCTGTTTTTTGCTAAATTTTTCCGTCCCCCACCATCTTCGGATGCAAAGCTTCACGAAAATGAGGCTGCCTTCCAGGGATAATCCTCCATCTACCCTCCGTTGACCATGTATGTTGTAAATGTTTGCAAGAGTACATCTAAAAGGCAAATACCTCTCTCTCTCTGTGTGTGTGTGTAGATATATATATAAATCCAAATCAATATAAATATATTAATATAATAATAATAAATAAAATTAAATAAATAAATAAATTAAATAAATAAATAAATAAATAAATATTAGATAAAATTAAATAATATTACATAAATTAATAAATAATTTAATTAATTATTTAATAATTTAATATTAAATTAATATTAAATAAATTAATTAATTAAATAAATAAATTAATATAAATATAATATAAATCTATATAAATCCAAATCAATATTGTTTCAGCGATTAACCAGATCGAATACTGTCCGTTTGCTACTAGAACTAATAATAATATACAACGGGCGTGAGTTTAAATATTAGAATTTTGAAAAAAACAATGGAATTTTTAAACATGAAAGCCATCAAAATTCGGAAATTTAATTCATTTGTATTGTCTGAAATGGTAACGAAAACACAGATGTTTTTAATGCGAAGTATTTTAGTTTTGAGTCAAAGTTTTTTTGCTGTTTACATTAAAAAATGCTATTATTACGCACGACAGCTATTCGGTCGTAAGAATCAGAGAACAGCTAAAATCATTTTGAACGACTTACAAAATCACAAATCAACATAGATCAATCACACTATTTGTAGGTTAGTATAGGTGCGTATTAATTTAATAAATTTTCGAATGAGGAGTATACCATCTTATGTATAAATATAACTGATATAAATCTATATGTCACCAGATACTACAACCTATACAAATTGTCTAAAAACATTGATCAACAAGGATCCCGTTCTGTTTTTTATTTATTCCAAGCGCAATCAATTTGCGAACAAAATGTCCACTGTTTACTGAAGATTTAACATTCAACAAGCCAATAATGCAACAATATAGTTCCAAAAATGTGATGCAGTTATATAAGTTACAAGCCATACACAATAGTACTCGATATTGCCAATCTGTAAAACCAAGAGTTCATGATAAAACTTTCAAGAAATTTGTGACATTCACGCCGCAATGCGTTATATATAATTTTTTTTATTTGTTCGGGTTTTCTGTTTAAAATGGAACTAGTAGAATAAGGTATAGAAACCTTTGTTACAAATCCTATTTTCAATTGTATGCTATTAATGTGAAATTGAATTTTAAAAAGCACTCCATTACTGGTTCATAGATTCGCGAAGAATATAGTGACTCTTTAGAGGATACGTCATACTTTAAGAATAACTTTTGTTTAATCAAAAATCTCTGTTTGAATTTATACAAAATACAATCTTTCCGCCACACATAAAATATCATATTGCTTGTAAAAGAGTTACCCAGTGTCTACGTGGGTCAAGTAAACATCCTCAACGTCCCTGTTTGAATTTATGAAATACACAATCTATTCGCGCTACATAAAATATCATATTCTTTGCAAAAGAGCTACCCAGTGTCAACATTTGTCAATTAACCATCCTCAACGTCTCTGTTTGAATTTATGAAAGACACAATCTTATCGCGCTACATAAAATATCATATTCTTTGCAAAAGAGCTACCCAGTGTCAACGTTTGTCAATTAACCATCCTCAACGTCTCTGTTTAAATTTATGAAAGACACAATCTTATCGCGCTACATAAAATATCATATTCCTTGCAAAAGAGTTACCCAATGTCGACGTGGGTCAAGTAAACATCCTCAACGTCCCTGTTTGAATTTATGAAATACACAATCTATTCGCGCTACATAAAACATAATATTCTTTGCAAAAGAGCTACCCAGTGTCGACGTTTGTCAATTAACCATCCTCAACGTCTCTGTTTGAATTTATGAAAGACACAATCTTATCGCGCTACGTAAAATATCATATTCTTTGCAAAAGAGCTACCCAGTGTCAACCTGGGTCAATTAAACATCATCAACGTCTCTGTTTGAATTTATGAAATACACAATCTATTCGCGCTACATAAAATATCATATTCTTTGCAAAAGAGCTACCCAGTGTCAACGTGGGTCAATTAAACATCATCAACGTCTCTGTTTGAATTTATGAAAGACACAATCTTATCGCGCTACATAAAATATCATATTCTTTGCAAAAGAGCTACCCAATGTCGACGTGGGTCAAGTAAACATCCTCAACGTCCCTGTTTGAATTTATGAAATACACAATCTATTCGCGCTACATAAAACATAATATTCTTTGCAAAAGAGCTACCCAGTGTCGACGTTTGTCAATTAACCATCCTCAACGTCCCTGTTTGTCAATTTATAGCTAAATACACACTCTATTCGCGCTACGTAAAATATCATATTCTTTGCAAAAGAGTTACCAGTGTCAACCTGGGTCAAGTAAACATCATCAACGTCCCTGTTTGAATTTATGAAATACACAATCTATTCGCGCTACATAAAATATCATATTCTTTGCAAAAGAGCTACCCAGTGTCAACGTGGGTCAATTAAACATCATCAACGTCTCTGTTTGAATTTATGAAAGACACAATCTTTTCGCATTACATAAAATATCATATTCTTTGCAAAAGAGCTACCCAGTGTCAACGTGGGTCAATTAAACATCATCAACGTCTCTGTTTGAATTTGTGAAATGCACAATCTATTCGCGCTACATAAAATATCATATTCTTTGCAAAAGAGCTACCCAATGTCGACGTTTGTCAATTAACCATCCTCGACGTCTCTGTTTGAATTTAGACACAATCTTTTCGCACTACATAAAATATCATATTCTTTGCAAAAGAGCTACCCAGTGTCAACGTGGGTCAATTAAACATCATCAACGTCTCTGTTTGAATTTATGAAATACACAATCTATTCGCGCTACATAAAATATCATATTCTTTGCAAAAGAGCTACCCAGTGTCGACGTTTGTCAATTAACCATCCTCAACGTCTCTGTTTGAATTTAGACACAATCTTTTCGCACTACATAAAATATCATATTCTTTGCAAAAGAGCTACAAAGTGTCGACGTTTGTCAATTAAACATCATCAACGTCTCTGTTTGAATTTATGAAAAATAATATATCTATATCGGCGCCACATAAAATATCATATTCTTTGCAAAAGAGCTACCCAGTGTCGACGTTTGTCAATTAACCATCCTCAACTCTCTTTATCTCTTACTATTCGCGCTACATAAAATATCATATTCTTTGCAAAAGAGTTACCAATGTCGACGTGGGTCAAGTAAACATCCTCAACGTCCCTGTTTGAATTTATGAAATACACAATCTATTCGCGCTACATAAAACATAATATTCTTTGCAAAAGAGCTACCATCTCAACAGGTGGTCGACGTGCAAAAACTCGTCATTAAAAACCCCTCAATTACCTGTCTCTTGTTTGAATTTATGAAAACACAATTCTTATCGCGCTACGATAAAATATCATATTCTTTTACTTCGCAAAAGAGCTACCCAGTGTCAACCTGGGTCAATCTAAACATCATACAACGTCTCTGATAAAGACACTACAAAAATATCATATTCGAGCCCAAGTCAACAAATCTAGAACAGCTCAATTCTAAATAAAACACAATCTATCACGCGCAGAGATATCAGCTATTGAAAAGACAAGGGACAGGGCAAGAGAAGCCCCATCCCGTTTGAATTTATAATGAAAATACACAATCTATTCGCGCTACATAAAATATCATATTCTTTGCAAAAGAGCTACCCACACACGTCGACACTCAATTAAAAACATCATCAACGTCTCTGTTTGAATTTATGCATAACACAATCTTTTCGCACTACATACAATATCTTATTCTTTGCAAAAGAGCTACCCAGTGTCAACGTGGGTCAATTAAACATCATCAACGTCTCTGTTTGAATTTGTGAAATGCACAATCTATTCGCGCTACATAAAATATCATATTCTTTGCAAAAGAGTTACCCAATGTCGACGTTTGCCAGGATTAACCATTCTCTTCGACGTCCCTGTTTGAGAAATTTTAGACACAATCTTTTGCACATACATAAAAGGGGAGGTATCATCCTTTCTTGCAAAAGAGCTACCCAGTGTCAACGTGGGTCAATTAAACATCATCAACGCTTCCTCTGTTTTGATTTTATGAATGACACAATCTTTTCGCGCTACATAAAATATCATATTCTTTGGAAAATAGCGACCCAGTGTCGACGTTTGTCAATTAACCATCCTCAACGTCTCCTGTTTGAATTTATGAAATACACAATATATTCTCACTACATAAAATATCATATTCTTTGCAAAAGACCTACAAAGTGTAGACGTTGGTCAAGTAAACATCATCAACGTCCCTGTTTGAATTTATGAATCACACAATCTCTTCGCGCTACATAAAAACTATGGGATGATTCTTTCCAAAAGAGTTACCCAATGCTACAACCTGGGTCAAGTGGGAACATTCCTCCAACGTTCCTGTTTGAATTTATGAAATACACAAACTATTCGCGCTACCAAAAAATATCATATTCTTTTTGCAAAAGAGCTACCAGTGCTCAACAGTGAGTCAATTGAACTATGTTTGAACGTCTTATGGGAAAAGACGTTGAGGATGTATGAAATGACCCACATCGATACGCGGTAGCTCTTACAGATAATAATCTTGGTAGCGCGAATAGATTGTGTATTTCACAAAGTCAAACAGGGACAGTCAAGATATTAACATCCTCAACGTCACTATTTGAATTTATGAAATACACAATCTATTCGGGCTACAAAAAATATGATATTCTATGCAGCGCAAAGAGATTACCCAACGTCGACGTTGGGTCAAGTAAACATCCTACAACGTGACTGTTTGAGGATGTTATTGACCCACATACACAATCTGATGAGCGCTTTTACAAAAAATATGATATTCTTATGCAAAAGAGTACCGAATAAATTGATGTGTGTCAATTAAACATCCTCAACATCCCTGTTTGATTTAAGATATTTAATTGACCCACGTCGACACTGGGTAGCTCTTTCCAATGGAGAGATATAGATATATTTTATGTAGCGCGAATAAGAATATGTATTCATAAATTCTTTAAAGCAGAGGTACGTTGAGTTTTTTGATGTTTTTATTTTATTGACCTCACTTTAGTCGATTCATACGATAACTCTTTTGCAAAGAGAGATGATATATTTTTTATTGTAGCGCGAATTTTTTTTAAGATTGCGTATTTCATAATTTATTTTCAAATACCAGGGACGTTATAAGAGGATGTTTTTACTTGACCTCACGTCGACATTAGGTTAACTTTTCTTTTTGCAATTTTTAAGAATATAGATATTTTATGTGAGGCGCGAATAGATTGTAGTTATTTCATAAATTCAAACAGAGATCGTTAAGAGGATGTTTTTATTTATTGGACCCACGTCGTAAACATTTTGGGTAACTCTTTTGCAAATGGTTAAAATATGATATTTTATGTAAAGCCGAATAAATTTGTGTCGCGTTACATAAATCAAACCAAAAACGTTTGGAGGATTTTTTTTTGTTTAATTGACCCACGTCGACATTGGGTAACTCTTTTGCAAAGAATATGGTATTTTATGTAGCGCCGAATTGATTGTGTATTTCATAAATTCAAACAGGGACGTTGCAATACTTTTTATTGACCCACGTCAACATGGGTAACTCTTTTGCCGAAGAATATGATATTTTATATAACACAAATCAGATTATTTGTATTTCATAAATATCAAACAGAGACGTTGAGCATGTTTAATTGGCCCACGTCGACATTGGGTAACTCTTTTGCAAAATTAATATTTATGTAGCGCGAATAAATTGTGTCTTTCATAAATTCAAACAGAGACGTTGAGGATGTTTAATTGACCCACGTCGACACTGGGATGACTATTTGCAAAAGAATATGATATTTTCGTGCACACGAAATAGTTACCCAATGTGTACGTGGTTCAAGTAAACATCCTCAAACATACATATTTGAATTTTTGAAATACACAATCTATTCGGGTCTACATAAAATAGTATATTCTTTTGCAAAAGTGTATGATATTTTATGTAGCGCGAATAGATTGTGTATTTCATAAATTCAAACAGGGACGTTGAGGATGTTTACTTGACCCACGTCGACATTGGTAACTCTTTTCTAAAAGAATATGATATTTTATGTAGCGCGAATAGATTGTGTATTTCATAAATTCAAACAGGGACATTAGATATTTCAATTGACCCACGTCGACACTGGGTAGCTCTTTTCCAAAGAATATGATATTTTATGTAGCGCGAATAAATTGTGTCTTTCATAAACTCAAACAGAGACGTTGAGGATGTTTAATTGACCCACGTCTACATTGGGTAACTCTTTTGCAAAGAATATGATATTTTATGTAGCGCGAATAGATTGTGTATTTCATAAATTCAAACGGGACGTTGAGGATGTTTACTTGACCCACGTCGACATTGGGTAACTCTTTTGCAAAGAATATGATATTTTATTTGTAGCGCGAATCGATTTGTGTATTTTTCATAAAAATTGGGACACAAACATTGTAAAGTGTTTTGCTTGACCCACATAGACATTGGTGCAAGTAAACATCCTCAACGTCACTGTTTAAATTTATGAAATACACAATATCTATTCGCGCTACATAGAGAATATCATACTATTTTCAAAAGAATTGCCGAATGACATCGGTCAAGTAAACATCCTCGACGTCCCTGTTTTGAATTTATGAAATACGCAATCTATTCGCGCTACATAAAATATCATTCTTTGCAAAAGAGTTACCCAATGTCGACATGGGTAAATTCAAACATTCCTACAACGTCGCTATTTGAATTTATGAAAGACACAATTTATTCGCGCTACATAAAATATCATATTCTTTTGAAAAGAGCTACCCAGTGTCGACGTGGATCGATTAAACATACTCAACATTCCTGTTTGAATTTATGAAATACGCACAATATATTCGCGCTACAGTAAAATATCATATTCTTTGCAAAAGAGTTACCAATGTCGACGTGGGTCAATTAAACATCCTCAACGTCCCTGTTTGAATTTATGAAATACACAATCTCTTCGCGCTACATAAAATATCATATTCTTTGCAAAAGAGTTACCCAATGTCGACGTTGGTCAATTAAACATCCTCAACGTCTCTGTTTGAATTTATGAAATACACAATCTATTCGCGCTACATAAAATATCATATTCTTTGCAAAAGAGTTACCCAATGTCGACGTGAGTCCATTAAACATCCTCAACGTCTCTGTTTGCATTTATGAAATACACAATCTATTCGCGCTACATAAAATATCATATTCTTTGCGAAAGAGTTACCCAATGTCGACGTGGGTCAAGTAAACATCCTCAACGTCCCTATTTGAATTTATGAAATACACAATCTATTCGGGCTACATAAAATATCATATTCTTTGCAAAAGAGTTACCCAACGTCGACGTGGGTCAATTAAACATCCTCAACGTCACTGTTTGAATTTATGAAATACACAATCTATTCGCGCTACATAAAATATCATATTCTTTGCAAAAGAGTTACCCAATGTCGACGTGGGTCAATTAAACATCCTCAACGTCTCTGTTTGAATTTATGAAAGACACAATTTATTCGCGCTACATAAAATATCATATTCTTTGGAAAAGAGCTACCCAGTGTCGACGTGGGTCAATTAAACATCCTCAACGTCCCTGTTTGAATTTATGAAATACACAATCTATTCGCGCTACATAAAATATCATATTCTTTGCAAAAGAGTTACCAATGTCGACGTGGGTCAAGTAAACATCCTCAACGTCCATTTTTGAATTTATGAAATACAAAATTTATTCGCGCTACATAAAATATAATATTCTTTGCATAAGAGTTACAAATGTCGACGTGGGTCAAGTAAACATCCTCAACGTCCCTGTTTGAATTTATGAAATACACAATCTATTCGCGCTACTAAAAATATCATATTCTTTGCAAAAGAGCTACCCAGTGTCGACGTGGGTCAATTAAACATCCTCAACGTCTCTGTTTGAATTTATGAAATACACAATCTATTCGCGCTACATAAAATATCATATTCTTTGCAAAAGAGTTACCCAATGTCGACGTGGGTCAATTAAACATCCTCAACGTCTCTGTTTGAATTTATGAAATACACAATCTATTCGCGCTACATAAAATATCATATTCTTTGCAAAAGAGTTACCCAATGTCGACGTGGGTCAAGTAAACATCCTCAACGTCCCTGTTTGAATTTATGAAATACACAATCTATTCGCGCTACATAAAATATCATATTCTTTGCAAAAGAGTTACCCAATGTCGACGTGGGTCAATTAAACATCCTCAACGTCTCTGTTTGAATTTATGAAAGACACAATTTATTCGCGCTACATAAAATATCATATTCTTTGGAAAAGAGCTACCCAGTGTCGACGTTTGTCAATTAAACATCCTCAACGTCTCTGTTTGAATTTATGAAATACACAATCTATTCGCGCTACATAAAATATCATATTCTTTGCAAAAGAGTTACCAATGTCGACGTGGGTCAAGTAAACATCCTCAACGTCCCTGTTTGAATTTATGAAATACACAATCTATTCGCGCTACATAAAATATCATATTCTTTGCAAAAGAGTTACCAATGTCGACGTGGGTCAAGTAAACATCCTCAACGTCCCTGTTTGAATTTATGAAATACACAATCTATTCGCGCTACCAAAAATATCATATTCTTTGCAAAAGAGCTACCCAGTGTCGACGTGGGTCAATTAAACATCCTCAACGTCTCTGTTTGAATTTATGAAAGACACAATTTATTCGCGCTACATAAAATATCATATTCTTTGCAAAAGAGTTACCCAATGTCGACGTGGGTCAATTAAACATCCTCAACGTCTCTGTTTGAATTTATGAAATACACAATCTATTCGCGCTACATAAAATATCATATTCTTTGCAAAAGAGTTACCCAATGTCGACGTGGGTCAATTAAACATCCTCAACGTCTCTGTTTGAATTTATGAAATACACAATCTATTCGCGCTACATAAAATATCATATTCTTTGCAAAAGAGATACCCAATGTCGACGTGGGTCAACCCACACCCCAAGTATAAACATCCTCAACGTCTCTGTTTGAATTTATGAAATACACAATCTATTCGCGCTACATAAAATATCATATTCTTTGCAAAAGAGTTACCCAATGTCGACGTGGGTCAAGTAAACATCCTCAACGTCCCTGTTTGAATTTATGAAATACACAATCTATTCGCGCTACATAAAATATCATGTCTTTGCAAAAGAGTTACCCACTGTCGACGTGGGTCAATTAAACATCCTCAACGTCTCTGTTTGAATTTATGAAAGACACAATTTATTCGCGCTACATAAAATATCATATTCTTTGGAAAAGAGCTACCCAGTGTCGACGTGGGTCATTTAAACATCCTCAACGTCTCTGTTTGAATTTATGAAAGACACAATCTTTTCGCACTACATAAAATATAATACTCTTTGAAAAAGAGTTACCCAGTGTCGACGTGGGTCAAGTAAGCATCCTCAGACGTCCCTGTTTTAATTTATGAAATACACATTCTATTCGCGATACATAAAATATCATTTTATTTGCAAAATTGTTACCACTGTCGACGTGGGTCAAGTAAACATCCTCAACGTCCCTGTTTGAATTTATGAAATACACAATCTATTCGCTCTACATAACATATCGTATTCTTTGCAAAAGAGCTACCCAGTGTCGACGTGGGTCAATTAAACATCCTCAACGTCTCTGTTTGAATTTATGAAAGACACAATTTATTCGCGCTACAAAAAATATCATATTCTTTGCAAAAGAGTTACCCAATGTCGACGTGGGTCAATTAAACATCCTCAACGTCTCTGTTTGAATTTATGAAATACACAATTTATTCGCGCTACATAAAATATCATATTCTTTGCAAAAGAGTTACCCAATGTCGACGTGGGTCAATTAAACATCCTCAACGTCTCTGTTTGAATTTATGAAATACACAATCTATTCGCGCTACATAAAATATCATATTCTTTTCAAAATAGCTACCCAGTATCGACAAGGGTCAATTAAACATCCTCAACGTCTATGTTTGAATTTATGAAAGACACAATTTATTCGCGATACATAAAATATCATATTCTTTGCAAAAGAGCTACCCAATGTCGACGTGGGTCAATTAAACATCCTCAACGTCTCTGTTTGAATTTATGAAATACACAATCTATTCGCGCTACATAAAATATCATATTCTTTGCAAAAGAGCTACCCAGTGTCGACGTTTGTCAATTAACCATCCTCAACATCTCTGTTTGAATTTATGAAAGACACAATCTTTTCGCGCTACATAAAATATCATATTCTTTGCAAAAGAGTTACCAATGTCGACGTGGGTCAAGTAAACATCCTCAACGTCCCTGTTTGAATTTATGAAATACACAATCTTTTCGCGCTACTAAAAATATCACATTCTTTGCAAAAGAGCTACCCAGTGTCGACGTGGGTCAATTAAACATCCTCAACCTCTCTGTTTGGATTTATAAAATACGCAAAGTATACGCGCTACATTGAATACATATTCTTTTTGCAAAAGAGTTACCCAATGTCGACGTGAGTCAAGTAAACATCCTCAACGTCCCTGTTTGAATTTATG
>JASANE010018810.1:0-40653 GCA_030248225.1 Trileptium ribeirensis
TACTACGAGACGGTTGGGTAATGTTCGGGTCGGACAGTTCATAAACTTGGTTAGCCTATTGGAGAGCTCCAAATGGAGTATAGTTAGATCGGGTGATTGTGATCAGGAAATTGAAAAACATTGTTATGTCTCCCAGTTGGATTAGTATGGGGCTCCGGTTTTGCATGCAATAGACTACTATGTATGTGCTGCATCAACTGCTAATCTTATTGCTAATCTTGCAAAAAGGTTGAAGACGTCGCCTTAGCCTTCATGTCCACTGCTAATATGAATGTGTAAAGTAACTCGGTGTTCGGCGGTAATTCAATCAAAAGTTACTGCTCTAAAACTGGATGTAGGTCTAACAGCTTACAAGCACATCGTATGCTAATTGTATCGTGCAATTGGGACGAAAGATCGTACTGACTTGACAGTTTGCTTGTGCGAGTCAACAAACGTTAGGTAAATTCCTTGCTTCGTCATATGACAGGTTTCCTACGTTTAAGAATTAAACGCTTGCTCAATCCTAGATCAATGACAAAAACGCTACGCTCAAGCGTGCAAGTAAGCCACTGCCGAAACGATGAGCCTCGTTGAGGCTATTACTAATTTCTATAAGTTCATACAGCTGACAGACTTAGCTTGCTTAGTTAATTTCCCTAACTAATCGGATGTCTTAACTCAAATTCCTTAATGCGGGAATTGTTCTCAAAAAATCGGATCGCTCAGTGTTGCAACTACGTAACGATACGAGTGAAGGGTGTGGGATTGATTCGGGAACGTCTCTAATCTACGAGACAACCAATAAAGTCTACGAGTCCGATTAATTGATGCCAATTAGGTGGTTATACATTATGATTGTGCAAACCTCATGCCAACTTCAGGGTATAGGGGCAGGGGTTAAAATTGTATTCAAATGCCTACAGATTTGTCTAAGGTTAGAGCTATAAGTAGCGATGCCTCGTAGGTCATCAACGCTATCCTAAAAGTATTAAAGCCTATACTATTTTGACTTGAAAACGGCTCTCGAAAAGAGCTCTGTTTGGCACTAACATTTAATTAGTGTTCCTAGCAGTTCCTACTTGACGAAACGAATCGGTAAGCGGTAGACCCAATTAGCTGTGCAAAAGTAACAAATTTAACTGAATTTCACTAGGTGGATATCCTTAGACTGCTGGGTTTCCTAATTTTCGACCGAGATTCATAGTCTAACTTGATAGAGACTGGGAAAACCTATTTTGCAATATCTCGATGATTTGCAAGCCTTTCTCTGTGAAATTTTACGCAGGGGCTGGGTGCGGTCTTATTTATCGATTTATTAGGTCCGGGTCAACGGTCCTCACAAAAATTGGTCCGTCGGGCCAAGATCCGATAAACCCGATATCACATCTAGCGATATCGTCAAATTCGCTACACAAAATCGTTGCCATTTGCAACAAAAATATCAACTCTGCTTGGAGTAATCGGAATTCCGGTTTCGGCGAAAATTGTGTTCCGGTTGCGGTTCCAACAAAGGGCAAAAACCATACCGGAACCGGAGTTTCGGTTTAAAATTTTTGTAAAAAATTTTCCACATTTTTGCTTTATCTGTGGTCCAAACATTATGTAGCATATACACAATGAGCAAATTCTAATACAACCAAGCAAAACAAAACATTAACTCAGCAATTTACAGTGTGAAACGGACACATAATTTCAGCAGGAATTTGTTAGCAAAACAAAGCCAGGTCAATGCTTGCAGCAGCTATTTTACATTCAGAACTCTGCGGGGTATAATAGATTTAAACCGGTCCCACTCGGTAACAGAGTATGGATATGTAGAAGTATATATATACTTAGTTGTAAGCTTGGCTAACATAAATTGCGTCAAGCACAAGCCAGTGCGCTTGAAAAGTTTGTAAATCAGTCTACATTGAAGTAAAGTAATGTTATCTGCAACGCAGCCAGAAACTGCGTCCTTGGCAATGAACTGTGTTCATTGAAACTGTGCGATTAGTATAAAAGTTGGCCTCATTTATAGCATTGTGATTAGAAAGTTATCATCATTATCATCTAACTGACGGACACTGGTTGTACAACGCTAGCCTAAACAGTGTCTGACCACTGATCAGAAAATTATAGTACATATATATACCTTCTATTATTTTATCTTAGAACCATATGAACCAATAATGTCAAGCTTCCTACAGAATAACATGTAACACACGTATTTGTAGTAAAGGGAGGCGACATGAAACAGAGCGAAAGTGATTATTCTACGCTCCGTGCGTTATAAGCACATTGATTTTGACGCAATATACGCAAGGATCAGGGAATAACCGGAACCGGAACCAGCAACCGGAACCGTCCATTTAAACCGGAACCGGAACCTGGTCTTCGAAATTTATATATAGTAAAACAGATGATGAAAGAAATGAAGGTATAGTGGATTTAAAATGTATTAAAAATAACTTTTACGTTAAACTTAATGTATTGCGATGGTATTATTGCCTTTCTGAAACTTTAAAGAGACTGAGAAAGCTAATAATGTTTATTTATCGATCGAATGTGTAAGTTTTTGGACATTCTGAGCAAAAATGTCTTCCACTATACACAAGTTGCGTATACTGCGTCAAATCGAATGTGCTTACAAAGCTTGGAGCGTAGGATACATACTTTCGCTCTGTCTCCAGTCGCCTCCCTTTACTACACCGTTTGTTACATGTTCTTCTGTAGGAAACTTAAAATTATTGGTTTATATGATTCTAAGAGAAAATAATAGATAGAAGGTAATTTTCTGATCAGTGGTCAGAGACACTGTTTAGGCTAGCGTTGGACAAACAGTGCCCGTCAGCTAGATCATGATGATAACTTTCTGATCAGAATGCTATAAATGAGACACACTGTGATGCTGCTCGCAAAGTTTCATTAAATAGAGTTTATTGCCAAGAAAGCAGTTTCGAGCTGCGTTGCAGATAACCTTAGTTTACTTCAATTTAGACTGATTTACAAAGTTAACAAGCGCACTGGCGGCTGCTTGACGCAATTTATGTTAGCCAAACATACCTTAAGTACTTCTGCGTAAGCCATGCTCTGTTACCGAGTTAGACCGGTTTAATGCAAACGTATCCCACAGACTTCTGGATGTGTAAAATAGCTGCTACAAGCATCGACCTGGCTTTGATTTAACAAACTCCTGCAGGTTATTATGAAAAATTCCTGCTCTAATTATGTGCCTTACTTACGTTTCACACGGCAAATTGGTTATATAGTTAATCTTTTCTTTTGCTTGGTGGTATAGCTTGATCCATTGTATAATATATATTACATATGTTTGGATTACAGGATGAAGAAAAAAAAGTAGAAAATTTCAAACAAAATTTTTAAGCCGGAATTCCGGTTCCGGTATGGTTTTTGCCCTTTGCCGGAACCGCAACGGGAACATGATTTTCGCCAGAACCAAAACCGGAATTCCGGTTACTCCCTGTCAAGGATGTACAGTCAAAGGCGTCTTTTGCTCTGGGGGTCTAAAAACTGACATATTGACCGATAAATAAACGACTGTTGCATTGAAAGAAAAGTACTAGCAACGGACCAATTTACTCTTAGCTTATTTATTTACTTAAGTAGGCATAGTTTTAACATTAACTTATATTCATGGGATTGGGGTTAGAATGGAGAGAAGCGACTTGAGTAAACCAACAAGGGCAAGGAATGTGAAAAGAGGGTCGCATTCTCTCAGTGATGGCCGAAGTTCCAAAAGATTTTCGGATTCGGACTCGGTGTGTTCGTCCGAACAACATATGTAACAGGTCCATATTTGGACAATAAAAAGGAAAGGTGGGCTCTTGGGCGTGCACATCACAGTTCTCGTAAAGCATTAAAGTGCTTTAAACGGCTCCCGCGGGTTCGGGTCGCCTTTCCATGGAGCGTTATGTATATATTTAGTTTTGACAAATAGAATCCAACGACATGTTACACGCCTATCGGTGAATAATTTCTGCGGTTTTCACGGGGATGGGTATACCCAAGTCTCGCGAGGTAAATATGCGCGACGACTCGATTCGCGGCATGTATCTATTGCCTATAAGTAGAGTGATTACCGGTTCTTGCGGTCAGTTCCTATATATAGGGGAACTCGGCTTATATATTCACTTGCGCGAAGAGGTCATAAATTGATCCTGATTCCAGATACGTATGCATTTCGGCACATGGTTGGTCTCGTATTCTAAGACGGAAGACATCCGTAACTAAATTCAAGAATGTTAACCATTACACTGTGGCCAGGATTATTGGGCGTTCCATTAAACGTTGGCCATTAGGCTGTGGCCAGGATTATTAGGCCTTCTATTAAATGTTGGCCATTAGGCTGTGGCCAGGATTAATCAACACCGTAACGATCCAGTATGGATCTGTTACATGTCCGTCTTTACAGCTAAAAGTTATATATTTTATATAATCGGTGTCAGCATGCTAAATTCAATTATTTTCATTAAGCGGGGATTGTCAACAATATCCACATGTCCTGGCACAAAATCAATGGACGCGATTAAGCAATGGCTCAGTAATTTCAAAGGAGGTTCTGTTCGTCTTAGCAAATGCGAGACTACAGGCTTTGCGTCGATATGCCTCGATAATCCAGATAAGAAAAATGCATTAACTGGTAGGTTTGCTTATGAGACTGTCATCGCAAATTATAGAGTTATATTATCATTTCGTCCGTACCAGATCTTCCACACTATGTAAATATTTTAGCGTTAATTTTTCATCCAGCTAGGTTGGAAAAACTATATATAGAGAGAATTTTTTCTAGATCAGCTACAACGAATGCGTGCCGAGGCGACCCACTGAAGAAAACTAAGCCAGCGGATTTTTCCATAATAACGGTCAACATGTGTAAAACCTTACTGTCTATTGTAACGCATATATAACTCGTCGCTGAGTTGATGGATTTTCGATTATTATTCCACGCACAACGGAATCTACTGTGCATATCGGTCCGAGTTTACGCGTTGCTCCAATGTTTTCCTGCTCGTTTCTCACGAAACCCACCAGGTTTGGGAGTTAAGATTCCGACAATTTGGGCCCCCTGCAATTTCATTTATAAATCTTGTCAGAGACGTCTGATCAAAATTGCCAGAACACATAATTTACTCATCAATAGCTATGATTTATATCGTCTTCAATTGATATCTCGAATCTGACGGGTTCTGGGCCCCCGCATAGGTAGGGACAAATGAAAGCTATGACTGTTATGTAATACTTTTTAAGCAGAACTTTAGTTTGCGAGATAATATAAAATTTATAAAAGACTTGCTAATTGGCTTCCCAACAGGGGCGGAGAGGGACCCCTAGGTATTTCGGCCTCGCCTCTGGTGTGCCCAGATATTTTATGGCTGTCCCGCGGTATCCCAGGTGTTTTTGTGTAAGATGTCTAATTTAAAATTTTTGCACTGCGTAAAACAGTAAAATTGCCATCAGTCGATAATGTTTCACTTTGTAATGTGCATTGTTATTAGGTATTTACTGTGAATCAGCTATTACGTATGTATTTTCGCCTTGTTCAGTCGCTCTCATAGTTCAGCTGAGGATCTTGTCAGTTCAACATATGGGAAACAGAATTTGTCGCCCTCAACCATGTGCCCCTTCCGCCCAGTTCGATTTAAGAACCCTCATTTCGGTTCCCCAAAGTACTTTGCTGGCATATCAGGAGTTGGATTTCGTTTCCAACCCAAGGTCTTCCAGTTAAGTTGTTTGAGTTGAGCTTGTGTTAGCGCCCGATGCCCAGTACGCCCCAGTATTTCTGTTGAAGCTGTACCTACATCGCCTTATCGTACAGCTTCATAATACTGAAATATTGTCACATTCAGATCGCTGCAGTTTTGTACGGCTATAGAATTCGTGGATCGTAAACATACATGTGGCCTTGAGATTAGTGCCAGATAGCAATGAATTATGCTTTGTCGAAGTGGCGACAACTCTGTAGCTTCACTGTTTTAATTGATGTTATTGAGCGAAGCGTTTTTTTTCTGTCTGGGAGTAAAAAGGTCGATGTCCGTTCGTTCGTTCTTTCGGTCCGACGGAATCAAGAACCACTGAACCGATTTTAAAAAACTTTTTGTTTGAAAGCCTATGTCAGAGTGTGCACCTGATATTTCGGATTAAAAAATTTTGAGTGGTTAATTAGTAATTAGCTAATAATTAGTTAAGGCTATGCAGCTAAAATATAGAATTTTGCAATATTTGTTTTATTTATCGAAATAGAATCGTTTCAATCAAACCAGTATGGGGTTTTTGGGTCGAAGAATTCAAATATAATATTTTCACCAATGATAAAGCCCAATGTCCTATGCAATGTAGTTACAAGAACATAAAATTGAGTACATTCGTAATGCCACAACCCAAGCTCCGCTCACAAATGTAGTTCCACTACCGACTAGTTGCTTAGCGACGTGCAGGAAAGGAATGATGCTAAAATTTTCAAATTTTGGCAATTTTTACTTATTTATACTGAGACCGCTTAGATTAAGTCTGTAGTTTCGGGGGTGGGAACAGCCCACTTTCCAAATCTCCCATGTTCGTGGCATTTTCCTACATGTCCGCCCCTTCACTCAGCCGAAACCTCGATGTTCAATTAATCCAATCCAAGTTTTTTATGTCTCTAAATTTATGTTTTCTGTATGTAAAATGTTTTTAACGCCCAAGCCATTTTCTCGCACCACTGATATCAATGAGTCGTTCCACAACTAAAGGAAGTGTCTCGCACCGCCCAAATTTATGTGTGGTAGCACTCAAGCCAATGTGTTAGGCAGGGAGTAACCGGAATTCCGGTTCCGGCGAAAATCGTGTTCCGGCAAAGGGCAAAAACCATACCGGAACCGGAATTCCGGTTTAAAAATTTTGTTTGAAATTTTCCACGTTTTTGGCTTTATCCTGTAATCCAAACATATGTAATATATATTATACAATGATCAAGCTCCAATACAACCAAGCAAAAGAAAAGATTAACTAACCAATTTGCCATGTAAAACGTAAGTAGGGCACATAATTTGAGCAGGAATTTTTCATAATAACCTATAGGAGTTTGTTAAATCAAAGCCAGGTCGCTGCGTGTAGCAGCTATTTTACACATCCAGAAGTCTGTGGGATACGTTTGAATTAAACCGGTCCAAATCGGTAACAGAGTATGGCTTACGCAGAAGTACTTAGGGTATGCTTGGCGCGCTTGTAAACTTGGTAAATCAGTCTAAATTGAAGTAAACTAACGTTATCTGCAACGCAGCTAGAAGCTGCTTTCTTGGCAATGAACTGTATTTATTGAAACTGTGCGAGCAGCATCACAGTGTGTCTTATTTATAGCATTCTGATTAGAAAGTTATCATCATTATGATCTAACTGACGGGCACTGTTTGTCCAACGCTAGCCTAAACAGTGTCTCTGACCACTGATCAGAAAATTACCTTCTATCTATTATTTTCTCTTAGAATCATATAAACCAATAATTTTAAGTTTCCTACAGAAGAACATACAACAAACGTATGTGTAGTAAAGGGAGGCGACTGGAGACAGAGCGAAAGGGTGTATTCTACGCTCCAAGCTTTGTAAGCATATTCGATTTGACGCAGTATATGCAATGGTGTATAGTGGAAGGCATTTTTGCTCTGGGTGACCAAAAATCGACATATTTGATCGATAAACATTATTAGCTTCATCAGTGTCTTTAAAGTTTCAGAAAGGCAATAATACCATCGCAAAACCTTTAGTTTAATGTAAAAGATATTTTTAATGCATTTTAAATCCACTATACCTTCATTTCTTCCATCATCTGTTTTACTATATATAAATTTCGAAGACCAGGTTCCGGTTCCGGATCCGGTATAAATGGACGGTTCCGGTTGCTGGTTCCGGTACCGGTTATTCCCTGGTGTTAGGCTACTCAAACCTTCTCGCACGACAACTCAGACTGTTGTGTTGTAACACACTAAGCGGCGTGTCTCAACGCTAATAGCAAAGTGTCTCACCACCCAAGCGACAGACTCGCACCGCTCAAGAAAATGTGTTGTAGATCTACAAGCCCGTGTCGCACAACTGAACCAATGTGTTGTAAACACTATAGTCGGTGTATAACATCAGTAAAACCAATGTATAATCGTGTTGCGGCAATCCAGCCACTGTCTGGCACAATTGAAACCAATTCCTGTGTTCAGCACCATTCAAGCCAGTGGCTCGCACCGCTCAAATAAATGTGTCGTACCAGTTGAGGTTACAACCGATTATGGTAGTTTTATTTGTCAATTATATTTACAGCAGCTGTAAAGCCTTCACCGCCACAATATTAGTGTGTTTATATAGTTAATCTGTAGTCCATCCACTAATATTTTCCACCAACAATTTAATATTATGTGTATTATAAAACTATATATATAATATATAGGATATTGATTTGAGGTTCAATGATGTGTCATCTTGACGATGCTGTTTCTGAATTGGAACAATGGCCACTCGGACGAGCTCTACTGTTCTACGGCACCGGAGGACAGTTTTGTTCTGGCGGTGATCTTGACTTTATGCGCCAGATATCGACACCGCTCGAAGGCCGTACGATGTCAACGTTTATGGCCAGCATAACAAAACGAATTGCGGCGTTGCCTTTAGTTTCGGCAACGTTGCTTGAAGGCACTACGTTGGGCGGAGGTACATGACAAGATTAGCTGTATCCGGTTTAGAATTTAATGTAGCTCTCACGTTATCTAAACGTTACTTTTTTGTGGGGCAAATTCATGGGCCGCTGGTCCCCGAATATGGTTCAGGAACTCTGCCAGAAATATCGATTTTTAAAATTTCAGAATATTATTACGTGTTTATACCATCACGAGAGTTTGTTAACGGTTACGAATAACATTGAATGCGATGATTCGTCTGTATAGAGTCCAGCACTAATATATATTTCATACTCAGGTGATTTAGGTCGGCGAACCCGATTTCTAGAATATAATAGTCTATCGTCAGGTGGTTGGTTATATGTTGCTTTCATGGAATTTAGAACTGTCTGTTTAGAATTGTCGGTTAAAGACAATGCTGTGGTCATCTAGAATCAGCATGACTGTTCCACACCACGTCAGGGATTTTTAAGAGATTTTTAAAGTTGAACCCGATTTAGCGAGGAATTTAGTCTGTCATCACTGATTTGGCTTGTTTGTAGGCGGTTAAATAAGCTATTCCGAGCGTAGGTTATGTTAGAAGACGTTGGTGGCGTTTGTTACCTCCCGCCTCTACCACCACTAAGGTTTCTGAGGTTCAAAAGCTTTTAGGGTGCCATATCACAGGCCTGTCTGCAAGACCAATATTTTACCCGGGGTTTTGAACTGGAGGCCCCGACTGAATCTGGGCAAACGAAAATATTTTAGGGAAATCATTGAACCCAGGTCAAATGAGTTGTCTTATGTTTGCATATTATAGTGTTTTTCATCTAGTTTTGTTGAATATTTATTGACGCATTACGCTCCGCTTCATTTTATTAGTACTTTATCATAAGTAGGGATATGTCGAATGGTAAAATTCACCGAATACCGAATCTTCGGTTTTCAATGCTCAGCCGAATACGTAATATAAATATTGCATGTGTTATTCTATCCACATTTCCAATGTGTTAGGTTCAAAATATTAATTCAACGATCTAATGAAAAAGTGTGAGCCTGTGTTTTCCCCAGTGGACATTATGTAATCTGCGTTGAGTTCAGTGCGTGTTGCTGTAGCCATGTTTTTGACTGAGTGGGCCCAGGTTAAGTTTAGTTTAGTTTCGTATATGTTTTGAATGTTTAATTTACCGCAATTATTTGACTGTAAAAATTAGAACTAAGCTACGAATATCTGTGCCTGGAGCTAATTTTAGAGTGTAGTAGCGAGTTTCATACGGTTAAATTTTAGGCTCAGCGATATGTTACAGATATAAGCATTTTTCTGTGCTTTTATTACCGCGTTTGCGAGAACTAGAGAGGGAAATATTCCTTTTCGTGATAAAAGCTGTCTTATTACAAGCTTTGTGTTTAATGTATACACCACCATAAAACCTCTGAAAGCCCTAAAGCATAATATATAATATTGGTCTGATAACAGTTCAGGTGCACAACCTATTATAGGTTTAAGTATACTAAAGTATAATAGACTCCAGAGTCGTGTTCTACGCCCCAGAAAACCCTCATACACATGTATATATTCAGGAAAATCGAATACATAACAATTTTTGCATTTTGGTCACCGTCATAATAAAGGCCTTTTATGCTTCTTCGTAAAATAATAGCTTTTGAGTCGCAGAAAACAACGCATAACCAAATATACGAAATTCTTTAAATAAATCGGGTTAATCGATGATCATCTTTACACAATTTCAAGCCGCCTGAAAAGATGGAGCAGTCATGTTGGATTTTAGGTGTCCATACCGTTGTAATAAACTTGCATACCGAATAATGTATAAACTGTTCCAAATGCCCGGAAAGCAATTATATTATGTATGAGCAAAAAATGAAGACAAACCTTATTCTGGTTGCGACGCATTGTGGTAGTTGGATCGCGCTGTTGCCGCTTTTTTCGAGCTGCGGCGTGTTGTGATACGTTGGACTCGTCGGAATCACCGACCGTGTTGTCTCTATCAGCACGAAACGTTGAATCGCTGTAATCGTCCATGCCTATAATAGCTTTATATTAGGGATGTACCGGGGCGTAGCCCCGGGCCGGGGCAACGTCGAAGCCCCGACCGACCCCGGTAGAGGTATAATTTAGGTGCCGGGGCTAGTGTTTCAGAAAAAAATTTTTTGGTACCAAATTAGTAAAACAGTTACAAAACAATCTGGAGCTTTAGCTGAAGATGTAACGCTTGCTACTAACTAGTACAGTGAAAATTCCACATCACCTTCCTGAAACTGAAGTTTAGCTTACAACGTACAGTTTATTAAACTAATAAACTGAAATGTTAAAAACGATTTGTGTTGAGTTATTGATATTTTAACGAGATTTTTACGTATACGGACAAAATTTGGATATGATTTTTCTTTTGACAAATATATATTTGATAAGGGATGTTTTATTCCTCGTCATATGGTTGGAACTTGAACTATAATACATAATGGTGGCAGTGAAATTCATCTACCCAGTTACTTTACACATCCATCATCTCTTCAACTGCAACTATAGCAGCGTTAAGGGTCAGCGAAATATCCGATTAGTAGAAACCGAAATTTAACAACCTTGTATATAGTTATCAAATATTTTCGCCTATGCATTCGCCTCACTCCGTGGGGGTCTGGATTCCCAGGGAGGATTTTACTCCCTCCAACCCCCTGTCGGCATGTATGTATATGTGGTATATATGTATGCTCTATATGCGCTGGATAGTCGAACACAGTAGTACAGTATAGCACTTTTCCGCTAGCCCCGGCCGGAGCAAGCTTAGCCCCGGCAGAATTCTTTCCCGGTACAACACTACTTAATATCTATATGCATGTTGTTTTTCTAAGTGTTTCTAATCGAGCCTTATGTTTGGTAAATGACAATACACTGTTCCATGACAGTAGAAACTAACGCTGCACCAAGATAGTGTAAACGACGGTATATAACCGATAATAATTACCAATTCCGTAGCTTTTAGCAGTGACCACAGACATATAATATTAACAATTCGCAGCTATAACGGATAATTACCGATCAGGACATATTAAAATAATCGATTTTTATGTTTGGTAAATGACAATACACTGTTCCTTGACAGTGGAGACTAACGCTGCACCAAGATAGTGTAAACGACGGTACATAACCGATAATAATGACCAATTCCGTAGTTTTTAGCAGTGACCACAGACATATAATATTAACAATTCGCAGCTATAACGCATAATTACCGATCAGGACATATTCAAATAATAGATTTTTATGTTTGGTAAATCACAATACACTGTTCCATCACAGTGGAAACTAACGCTACACCAAGATATAGAGTTGCAAAAGTTAAAAATTAATACCCGGACCCGGACCCGGAATTTTTGGAAAGAAATACCCGGACCCGGACACGGAATTTTTGGAAAGAAATACCCGGACCCGGAATTTGTTGGAGGCAAATACCCGGACCCGGAATTTTGAAACAAAAATACCCGGAATACCCAGAAGTTGACGAGAGAATAAAAATTGTAAGGGGGTAAAATAGCCAGGGCCATAATGTCGAAACAATGGAGAAGATGCGCACCTACTAGAGGCGAGAATACTGAAATTCCTAGGCTCGCTTCTAAAATAGAAATATACTCGCTTGTTTACATATCTTTGCAAGGCGTTAACAACGTACGAACTGTCACAAGGTTTTTCAGTCTCGGTTTCTAAACCATGCGTTGTTACTCTCGTGCTATACGTCGTATATATAGTAGATAGGTACAAAACATTCGGAGTCGATTGCCAGCCCCAACCACCTTATTTTTGACCTTAGCTTTTTGCACAAAAGAACGCAATTATTGCTACACGCTAACGAACGCGATCAGGTATAAACGCAATATCAAGAAACGAATGCTGTTTCATTTCAACGCTTTACATGATCCAACGCCCTTGCTCAATGCGTATATATGGCAACAGCAACACTGTTGAACTTTGGTCCGGGTATTTTTACAATTCCCGGACCCGGACCCGGAATTTTCTTTGGAAGAATACCCGGAATTTGTTGGAGGTAAATACCCGGACCCGGATTTTTCTTCGAAAAATACCCGGAATACCCGGACCCGGCTGCAACTCTACCAAGATAGTGTAAACGACGGTACATAACCGATAATAATGACCAATTCCGTAGCTTTTAGCAGTGACCACAGACATATATTAACAATACGCAGCTGTAACGGATAATAAACGATCAGGACATACGTATTATAATAATAGATTTTTATGTTTGGTAAATGACAATACACTGTTTCATGACAGTGGAAACTAACGCTACACCAAGATAGTGTAAACCACGGTACATAACCGATAATAATGACCTATTCCGTAGCTTTTAGCAGTGACCACAGACATATGATATTAACAATTCACAGCTATAACGGGTAATTACCGATCAGGACATATTAAAATAATCGATTTTTATGTTTGGTAAATGACAATACACTGCACTGATATATATTTTAGCAGAGACTATAATGACCAATTCCGTAGCTTTTAGCAGTGACCACGGATATATAATATTAACAATTCGCAGCTATTATATTCACAAATTAACAAAACACGATATATCCAAATCGCCGGTTACTATTGTTCACTTATATTACCAAAAAACAAATGTTACATAATACGAAACACGAATCCCGCACGAATTTCCCACTGCTGTTATGTTTGTTTATAAAACTCAGTTCACCTGAAATTCTTAAACCGGTGTCGTGTTCACCTTTGTCACTCGTTGCCTCAACTCTAAGAAACTTTTGCAGTTTCAAAGGATAATTTGTGGTCCACGAAGAACACCTTGGTTGAGGCGACGGTGAACGGAACACGACCGAAGATGCTGTTAATTCTGCATCATCATGTGCTCCAGTTGATTCGACTGATGTTAATTTGTTACCGCATAAAGTGTCAAACATTACTGTACATGCAGTGATTAAATATTGCCTTATTAAATATAATTAAGATCATATATCAATAAAATTAGTATTATCGTCAATAATATTGATTACGCCAAGGTTATTAGTTACTACGCAGTAATCTAGGATGTGAAGAACGCTTAGTTTAAAATTATTACTTTTATTACTAAGTTTCTTACATTTATTGGTATTGTATTAGATCGACTTGACGCTGCTGCATTACACACTTCCACCAACGTAATGCCCATACGGACCCGGCTATCGTGACTTCAAGGGCGGACCTATTGGGTAAATTTTTTTATTCAGGTCAGGCCCAAGAAATTACGGAGCTTAGCAAGCCGCAGGAGCGCTTCACAGGATATGTTCTGATCCTGCCGGACGGGTTGCGCACGTAGTCTGCGAGGTACTACCTTTGAGGTCCCCAGGGAGGTCGGCTCCGTCACCTGCTCACAGGCCAAAGAGACCGTACCGCTATTCCCTATCCGCGTTTAACCCCGGAAGTGTAAGATTTTGGGTAATTGCCTTTAAAACAATCGGTTCCCACTTTCTCGGAACGGTTAATCTATTTAGCCAGTGGCCCACACTAGGGTCCGACAAATCCCTAGACGTTTACCGTCGGATTCGCTCGTCTAAAGTTCTATACTGGGTGCGCTCAGCGTGAGTTTCAAAATTTGCGGTAACTTTCTTATGAGTCGCATGAGTCGTACTTATACAATAACATAACTGAATCGGCGAGTCATGCTAAGGTTTGCTTCTTCAATGCGCGTGTCAAACCTGAACGTGGGTCGTCGAAAGGGGTGACGGATTTCAAACCCCTTAGAATACCTATCGCTACAAGGGTCAGCAAAACACTTGGACACATCTGGTTTTGATTGAGCATTTATTGACGAGTCACAATTAGGGTATAGACAGAAACATATCGTACGGGCGAATACAATAGATATGATGTCACTGGCATGGTATGTTATTTGGAAAATGAGCATGGCGGCGAACGGGGTGGGTTGCGGAGTCATCGCCTTTTTCACAGAACTCTCACAGCTGAGTCAAATCACGGCGTGTACTGCTAGACCTTTTCCAATGACAGCTGCGCTCACCTTACTGATTAAACCTGAGTCAAATCGAAAGCAAATACCGGTAATACGGAGCGAGCATCGGCTAGTTATCGAAAGTGGCGCCATTCAACTAACTGTTCGCTCGGCACTACGTTTGCTAATGGGGGTACTCCGACAAAACGACAGGTTCAGGTAAGCGAAAGGCGGTATAACAATTGTTGCAAATGTGGCATAAGGGACGAAGCGTACAACAAGGGGATTTGCAGGACTCAATCTTGCTCATCCTAATCACGAAATTATGGTACATGATAAATAAGTGCGTGCAAATGTGTTACAGTAGCGATCGGATTAATATACGGCAAAGTTTCATAACACACGAGAAATAATATATATCGACAATACAGTAAGTTTGGGAGGCAATCATTGGTACGACTCATGAATTCTCCTATGATGCGACAATGGTACGATATCTAAATTTTTCCTACTCGCATACGTACATACTTACGGTGACCATAAATAGAAGATGAAAGTTTCGGCGGGTTGTATAGACATAACTGATGAATTTTGTGTTCTAATTTCCTACAAAATTACTTCACAAGCACGGTGGCAAAATGGTAAAATCTGGACCTACATTGCGGCTAATCCAGAATCTAAATAACTGCCAAAAAAAGAGTTTTCGTTTTCGTGTCCACGAACATAAATTAAAAAGATGCTAAAAAAATGATCGGGCGGACTTATCTTTCAAACGGCTTATGGGTCCCGGTAGACTGAGGTTGGGACCGAATTTCGAGCTTTTCCTAATCCAAAATTTTTGCTAAAATTTAATATGGGTAGTTTACTGTAACTGCTCTTTACCAACACTAGGAAAAATATTTTGCTTGTCTTGCCAGATTTGCACAATTTTAAAGGATACGAGATCGAGCCGTGTGCAGGGAACGCTGGTAAATTATCAATTTTATGTGTAATTTGGTGTTTTACTTACGTTCGCGCTGGAGCTCAGCGGAACACTATTCTATATCCCTATCAAAAAGTACGGCTATACGATAAACAAGAGACTCCTAAAGTTACCTAAAGTACGCCTACGATAACCAAAAGACTCCTTTGACGTACAAGTCGGGGCATTTCGCGTCCTAATATGAAACGATTTGAACAACATTTGGTTTGTTATAATTCATTAACGTGCTTAGCCTATGGCACAATTAATTTAAATAGCACGAGAACTATGCGTACCGATGCCTCATGGGCAGGGAGTAACCAGAATTCCGGTTCCGGCGAAAATCGTGTTCCGGTTCCGGCAAAGGGCAAAAACCATACCGGAACCGGAATTCCGGTTTAAAAATTTTGTTTGAAATTTTCCACGTTTTTTGCTTTATCCTGTAATCCAAACATATGTAATATATATTATACAATGATCAAGCTCCAATACAACCGCGCAAAAGAAAAGATTAACTAACCAATTTGCCGTGTGAAACGTAAGTAGGGCACATAATTTGAGCAGGAATTTTTCATAATAACCTGCAGGAGTTTGTTAAATCAAAGCCAGGTCGATGCTTGTAGCAGCTATTTTACACATCCAGAAGTCTGTGGGATACGTTTGAATTAAACCGTTCCAATTCGGTAACAGAGTATGGCTTACGCAGAAGTACTTAGGGTATGCTTGGCTAACATAAATTGCGTCAAGCACCCGCCAGTGCGCTTGTAAACTTGATAAATCAGTCTAAATTGAAGTAAACTAACGTTATCTGCAACGCAGCTAGAAACTGCTTTCTTGGCAATGAACTGTATTTATTGAAACTGTGCGAGCAGCATCACAGTGTGTCTCATCTCATTTATAGCATTCTGATTAGAAAGTTATCATCATTATGATCTAACTGACGGGCACTGTTTGTCCAACGCTAGCCTAAACAGTGTCAATGAAGGCGAATGGAGACGCAGCGAAAGTGTGTATTCTACGCTCCAAGCTTTGTAAGCACATTCGATTTAACGCAGTATACGCAATGGTGTATAGCGGAAGACATTTTTGCTCTGAATGTCCAAAAACCGACATATTTGATCGATAAATAAGCATTATTAGCTTTCTCAGTCTCTTTAAAGTTTCAGAAAGGCAATAATACCGTCGCAATACATTAAGTTAAATGTAAAAGTTATTTTTAATGCATTTTAAATCCACTATACGTTCATTTCTTCCATCATCTGTTTTACTATATATAAATTTCGAAGACCAGGTTCCGGATCCGGTTTAAATGGACGGTTCCGGTTCCGGTAAATTTCGGTTCCGGTTATTCCCTGATAATCAGATATTCAATACGCACCCTGCGAGGGTTAACTCTACCTCAAAACTGCTTACAAATCGTGAACAACATAATGTATGTAATCTATGTATATATAAGAATCTTAACAAAAGCACAGTAGTACAGAAAACACAGAATTTGCTACAGACCGCATGACGCTCGTCCCTTTCGAACCACTCGCCTTGTCTCATCCATTGATATAACTACCTCTAAACCAAAAGATACGTTTAAATACAGTGAAGATAATATCTAAATCTTAATATCATATTATGAAATCAGCGCTCACGAAAACTCATATGAACTTATTTTGAGCCACAGGGAATAACCGGAACCAGCAACCGGAACCGTCCATTTAAACCGGAACCGGAACCTGGTCTTAGAAATTTATATATAGTAAAACAGATGACGTAAGAAATGAAGGTATAGTGGATTTAAAATGCATTAAAATAACTTTTACATTAAACTTAATGTGTTGCGATGGTATTATTGCTTTTCTGAAACTTTAAAGAGACTGAGGAAGCTAATAATGTTTATCGATCAAATATGTCGGTTTTTGGACATTCAGAGCAAAAAATGTCTTCCACTATACACCATTGCGTATACTGCGTCAAATCGACTGTGCTTACAAAGCTTGGATCGTAGAATACACACTTTCGCTCTGTCTCCAGTCGCCTCCCTTTACTACACATACGTTTGTTGCATGTTCTTTTGTAGGAAACTTAAAATTATTGGTTTGTATGATTCTAAGAGAAAATAATAGGTAGAAGCTAATTTTCTGATCTTTGTTCAGAGACACTGTTTCGGCTTGCGTTGGACAAACAGTGCGCGTCTGTTAGATCATAATGATGATAACTTTCTAATCAGAATACTATAAATGAGACACACTGTATGCTGCTCGCACAGTTTCAATAAATACAGTTCATTGCCAAGAAAGCAGTGAAAGCAGTTTCTAGTTGCGTTGCAGATAATGTTAGTTTACTTCAATTTAGACTGATTTACCAAGTTTACAAGCGTACTGGCGGATGCTTGACGCAATTTATGGTAACCAAGCATACCCTAACTACTTCTGCGTATCGAGTTGGACCGGTTTAATTCAAACGTATCCCACAGACTTCTGGATGTGTAAAATAGCTGCTACAAGCATCGACATGGCTTTGTTAACAAACTCCTGCAGGTTATTATTATCCTGCCGGTTCCGGTATGGTTTTTGCCGTTTGCCGGAACCGCAACCGGAACACGATTTTCGCCGGAACCGGAATTCCGGTTACTCCCTGCCACAAATGTATTATACTGTTAGAAGTGGCAATGTCACAGATGACTATATACGTATGGCGTCAGCCCAACTTTGCCCTCAAATACAAATTGACCCAAGGGTCCTACATCAAATCTGATGACACAAATACAAATAGCCCCACAGTAGCTCTAGCCACACACCAAATTACGTTCGAATTGCTTGAGTGGTAACATAACCACATTTCGACAATGTTTGACCAAAATTTTGGAAATTTAACCATTTGCTAGTCCAACATGTCCCATAGGGACCCGACCAAACAAATTGTTTACCAATAAATAATGCTTCCTAGGACACATATTTTGATATAAAAATGATTCAAATCTGCTCAAGGGTTGCCGAGTTATGAGCAAAAATGACCCAAAAAATGGCCTATTTTAGCCATGTACCCTTGAGTACGCCCCTTTGACCGCCAGTGATTTGACCCGTGTGTGTCTTATCAGAATAAAACTTCCAAATGGAACATATAGAATATTGTAGCTTTCATATGAGCCCTTACACGTCCATATAGGTGTAACGAAGTCCTGTTTACAGAGAAAAAATAAATATATGGACGCCCATCTTTTTCACCATAGTACGGTCTAGTGGGAATTCTTCAATTCCGAAGCTGGCGCTTCTCCATCTCCGAATTCACTGACGTGATACGTGACGTTGGGTCATTTTTGAAAAAATATCGAGTTACGGGGTTTTTCCATATAACCTTCGATTGTGGTTTGCTAAAAATTTTCATGTTATGCTTAATAAACTATGCGCGGCGGTTGGAATTTTGGAAACCTAAAAAGCAGTATATATATTATATATATATGCTGTTTTAGCATTTTAATACGCTGCAGAAACGTTGGATCGTGCTAATTTCTGTTTCGATTACAACTTTGGAGATAACTGGAAACGAGTCAAAAAGAGGTTTCATAAAAACCTTGTGGGGTTAAAATTTTGGAATTTCAACTTGAAAAACGCCGCCGGTTCGTTATTTTAGATTTTATGTGTCATAGATTGGGATTTTTCAGCTTGAATATCCACGATCTTCAAATCATGAATTTGTTAGTGTAAACATGACAAAATGATGGTCTTTTAGTATAATAACATTGCGACTATTCCGCTTTTTTCTGGCATTCCCAATTTGGGCGCGGGAATTTGTAACATATTTTGGTTTTTCTTGGCTCAGAACGGTAGACTCGGATAAGTTTTTGGGGTTCTGTTAGTTTACTACTGTATGCTCCGGGTACACACGTGTAAAATGGGTACGAGTTTGCTCAGCAGGTACGTCGAGTTTTCTTGTCGGAACTGGAATCCTTTCACGGCTGGTGCTTCGGCAACTCTAGCATTGTCATGAAACGGGAGATCAGCACCCGTACCATAAATATAGTTTGAGAACCTTTAATATCTTAATGCTACCATATGGAAATTTGTATTACCCCTGGAACTATGCATCCTTCAAGTGACACAAAATTTCAACTGTTTTTACAAAATTAGAAAAATTAATTCGAAGCTGAATTATTGCAATCGGTTACGCAAAGTAACGTCTGAAATCTGGTTTAAACATCTCGATAGCTATTCTGAATCGATTTGTTAACTATGTATAGCTTTGCATTGAAATTTTATATGACATGACGCCAGGGATTTTTTTTAAAATTCATGTTGTGTTAAATGTGTGTTTTTTGAAATTTAGGCGTGTTTTTGATATTTACCTCTGTTTTTAATTAACCCGCAAATACCCTGGTTTAGCGTTATAGGGAAGGCCAAGTAATGATAATTAACCGGGTACTAGCAATTGTATATTAATGCATGCATTATATATTTATACAATGGACCAATCAGCTATATTTAGCACTAATTTTTTCATATTTCAGAATTTATAGACTTAGTTTCCACAGCTATAAACATGGTCAGTTTATAAGCATTCAGCGTTTAAAAATTTTGGTTTTTGTAGCCTTTTAATTAAACATTTCAGGTGTGCTAAATTTTGTTTTTTTAAATTTAGGTGTGTTTTTTGAAATTTCGCATGTTTTTTTGCACTAAGACAAACACAAAAAACCTGCATGACGCAGTGTTTGGATTCTAACGGCGAGTGGTTTATAGTTAACCCTTTCCGCCAAATTCGGTGACGCTAATTTGCGAGCTTGTGGTTCTTTCGGATCACGGTTTCTGGCCAAATTTTTAGCAAAGAATAGAGAGGGGCCATCTATTGAATAGGCCTTTATCAGGGAATAACCGGAATTGCGGTTCCGGAGAAAATAGTGTTCCGGTTGCGGTTCCGACAAAGCGCAAAAACCATACCGCAACCGGAATTTCGGTTCAAAAATTTTGTTTGGCATTTTCCACATTTTTGCTTCTCTATGGTCCAAACATATGTATTATACATATATACGGCCCACAGGCCCATACACAGAATGATCAAGGTCCAATACAACCAAGCAAAGAAAAGATTAATTCAGCAATTTGTCGTGTGAAACGTAAGTAGGACGCATAATTTCAGTATGAATTTTTCATCTAAACTTGCAGGAGTTTGTCAACAAAACAAAGCCAGGTCGTTGCTTGTAACGGATATTTTACACATTCAGAAGTCTGTGGGGTATGTTAGAATTAAACCGGTCAAACTCGGTAACAGAGTATCATGGATTATTTAGAAGTACTTAGCTGTAGCTTGGCTAACATAAATTGCGTCAAGCACCAGCCAGTGGGCTTGTAAACTTTGTAAGTCAGTCTACGTTGATGTAAAGCAACATGTCTGCAACACAGTCAAAAACTGCGTTCTTGGCAATGAACTGTATTTATTGAAACTGCGCGAGCAGTATAACAGTTTGGCTCATTTATGGCATTCTGATAAGAAAGCTATCATCATTAACATCTAGCTGACGGGCACAGGTTCTCCAACGGTAGTTTAAATAACGTCTTTGTCTACTGATCAGAAAGTTATAGTATGCGTTTTATTAATTTTCTATTGGAACCAAATGTACCAATAATTTCAAGTTGCCTGCAGAATAACATGTAACAAACGTATGTGTAGTAAAGGGAGGCGACTGGAGACAGGGCGAAAGTGTTTATTCTACGCTCCATGCGTTGTAAGCATATTCAATTTAGCGCAAGGGTGTATAGTGGAAGCAGGTTTTTTGATTTTTCGGGATGTGCAAAAGTTTGTGCATTCTCAAATTAAAGCTTGCATTCTCAAATTTCAGGGTGCAAAATAAAAAAATTGCTCGAAAATTCTAGTCATTTCTTCCCATTCATATCTATGCATTGTATATGGTGCCATGCTTATCTACATATTACAATTTTCGTATTTAGACCAAACGTCTTGGAATATACGTATAAAATTTATGTACATTTAATTATATAATTGAACATTTATTTATATACATTTAATGTTTCAGCCTAAAATTTGGTACTGACATGCCTTCCAAAACAAATGAAATCTATTTGGAATTTTGAAAAATTCATTATACAAAAGTTTGTGTATTCTGAAATTGAGGTGTGCATTCTCAAATTTTAGTGTGCAAATGCACAGGATTTTGCACAAAACAAAAACCCTGAGTGGAAGGCATTTTTGCTCTATGTGTCCAAAAACCGACATATTGATCCATAAATAAAAACATTATTAGCTTCCTCAGCATCTTACAGAAAGGCAATAATGCCATCGCAATACATTAAGTTTAACGTGAAAGATATTTTTAATATATTTTAAATCCACTATACCTTGATTTCTTCATTCATATGTTTTATTCAGGGAGTAACCGGAATTCCGGTTCCGGTTCCGGCGAAAATCGTGTTCCGGTTGCGGTTCCGGCAAAGGGCAAAAACCATACCGGAACCGGAATTCCGCTTTAAAAATTTTGTTTGAAATTTTCCACGTTTTTTCTTCATCCTGTAATCCAAACATATGTAATATAATATATTATACAATGATCAAGCTATACAACCAAGCAAAAGAAAAGATTAACTAACCAATTTACCGTGTGAAACGTAAGTAGGGCACATAATTTGAGCAGGAATTTTGCATAATAACCTGCAGGATTTTGTTAAATCAAAGCCAGGTCGATGCTTGTAGCAGCTATTTTACACATCCAGAAGTCTGTGGGATAAGTTTGAATTAAACCGGTCCAACTCGGTAACAGGGTATAGCTTACGCAGAAGTACTTAGGGTATGCTTGGCTAACATAGATTTAGTCAAGCAGCCGCCAGTGCGCTTGTTAATTTGGTAAATCAGTCTAAATTGAAGTAAACTAACGTTATCTGCAACGCAGCTAGAAACTGCTTTCTTGGCAATAAACTGTATTTATTGAAACTGTGTGAGCAGCATCACAGTGTGTCTCATTTATAGCATTCTGATTAGAAAGTTATCATCATGATCTAACTGACGGGCACTGTTTGTCCTACGCTAGCCTAAACAGTGTCTCTGACCACTGATCAGAGAATTACCTTCTATCTATTATTTTCTATTAAAATCATATAAAACAATAATTTTAAGTTTCCTACATAAGAACATGTAACAAACGTATGTGTAGTAAAGGCAGGCGACTGGAGACAGAGCGAAAGTGTGTATTCTACGCTCCAAGCTTTGTAAGCACATTCGATTTGATGCAGTATACGCAATGGTGTATAGTGGAAGACTTGCTCTGAATATCCAAAAACCGATATATTTGATCGATAAATAAGCATTATTAGCTTCCTCAGTCTCTTTAAAGTTTCAGAAAGGCAATAATACCATCGCAATACATTAAGTTTAATGTAACAGTATTTTTTAATGCATTTTAGATCCACTATACCTTCATTTCATCCATCATCTGTTTTACTATATATAAATTTTGAGGACCAGGTTCCGGATCCGGTTTAAATGGACGGTTCCGGTTCCGGTAAATTTCGGTTCCGGTTATTCCGTGGTTTTATTATATATAAGTTTCGAAGAACAGGTTCCGGATCCGGTTTAAATGAACGGTTCCGATTATTCCCTGGCCTTTATCTTTCACCGTCATTACAATGGTTGTGACTGGAAGTCTTGATATCGTGCACTATTCTCGTTCATTTCTGAGGCATTAATGACACAGGAAATAATTTGACGATATTGAACGTATAATGCAAAAATATAACATCAATTATTCCGTTGATTCGTTTTAGGCGCCGAACTGGCTATGTCAACTGATTTCCGCCTTCTTCCACCTCCACAGCAACCAGTTCGTCAGGACGATAAATGTCCTGAAGATTCTGTAATACGTGGACCGAAGCTAGGATTTGTTCAAACTACCCTAGGTATTGCACCGGGCTGGGGAGGGGCAGGCCTTCTTACGTTACGTGTTGGCTATCAACTTGCGCTACATATGTTGCTTACCGGAAGGACATTCAACGCCGAAGAAATGATGCAGTTCGGTATAGCTGACCGTTATTTGCTACCTGACGAGTCAATAAAGACCGAATATGGGAAAAGGGATGATCAAATTGATCTACTGGAATCGGCGAATGCATTCCTGAGATCATGTTTGGGAAGCCCCTACGTGGCATCTGGAAGGACCCTTAAAATGATGGTATGGAACGCTGCAACATCGGAGAGCCTTACGGGATCTACAGACAAAGAAGTGGAACTATTCGCGAGCGTTTGGGGTGGACCGGATCATTTGCACGTACTGGATGAAATATTTAATAAAAGAAAGAAATAATCCATTCGGAATAGAACACTTTACAAAGTGTGGCTTTTACATAGGTCAAATTGACGTGTTGCGTTGTCAATACAGGTGGAAAGAACGTAGTTTTAAAGTTTTAACTTGGGGATACAGGATCACATTTTTTTGAAATTTAGCTATCCGGGTATCTGTCCTTCGCGACCTATATCTCGAGAGCTACAACTTTGTTAATCGTTTTTGTCAGGGCTGCCGTTTTCGAGCTATGAGCCAAAGTTTAAAAAATACCCACAAAATGAAAATTCCAAAAATTTCTACAAAGCAAGTTTTTTTACTATTTGGTGAGAACGATGGGATTATAGGGTAACTTAACGGATTACACACGTTTATTCCATTTTTTAACCCTATATTGAATGTGGAGCAAAATTTGGTAAATTTTGACACCAATAATACTGGGCTCTCCAAATTTTGGGTGGGGGCGTGGCGTTTTTCGGTTCCCCCTGGTTCAAAATAGGTGTCACTGGTTCATGCCCCCGTGGCAAAATTTTGGCCTTCCCAAGTTCATTCCGTATTGCGAAATTTTTTTTGTTTTCAATCGGTCCAAAGTTCATAAAACTTGATCAAAATTTGTACTAAAATTTTATCCTGCAACCAAAAATTTCGCAAATTTTAGTAAAATTTGCTGCAAAATCGCTTTTTCTATCATAAGTGACTTAGCAGTGTTTTTGACACGATTTTTAACGTTTTTCTCTTGGCAAAATTCCCATTCGCAAAACCGGTTCATGTCCCCTGCTATCAGCGAATGGGGAGCCCAGAAAATAGTGAAATTTCGGCACATTTCCAATATATTATGTACATATGTGGTTCGATCGAACTTGTATATAGGTTTTTGTGGTTGCTAAATATTATAAAAGCAATTATATTTGCTTTGTATGCATCAAATAGGGCAAGACTTAGAGGCCCTGCTACGTAAAATTACTGTTTAAATAAATTTTTCTTAAAATTTGATTTATAAATTTCACAAGTTTAAATAAAGACTTCTTCGGTTTATGACTAAAGCGACGATACCGTTGCCATTGATATTGCCTTCGTGTGATTGCTATTATGAGTCTTTAAATTGGCTTAGGGACTTGATTTTGGAACCATAAAAAGGCCAATAAGCTCAGAGTAGCCACACTTGCTTTGCGAGTTGCTAGCTGGCGTGTCCACAGTGGGGAATCCGCCTCCACTTTCCAAATCCAAATGTTCGTGAGATTTTCCCCATGCCGTCTCCCCACCCGGCCGAAACCCTGTTCAACTAAGTCCAGAAATTTTTTGTCTGATAATTTGTTTTTTGTTTGCAAATTGTTTTTTAACATTAATTACCACTATTTAAATGCTAAGCATCGTTTTAGCTTGAAAATACATTCATGGTTGTAAAACTACATGAAAATATGGGAATATTTAGTATTTGAATTCGCGAGCGAATGGAGCGAGAATTTTCAATTTTGGCTCTCGAGGGGGTTGAGGAGGTCCTGTCTGTGTGTCGCACCTGGATCTTGATAACGATTTTGATGCAAGGTAGCTTATTCGAACCGCAATAGTCGATTTAGGTGTAGAGACGCGCCCGATTTTTGAATTTTTCCCTTGTGAAAAGTTATGGGACTAAAATGACGTCAGTTTGGTCCATTTTTGGGCAACCCCTCCAGTTTTTGCGACTTTTCTCAAAAAGTAAACGACGTATCCGCAAACTAATAGGCATGTTCCATGTAGCTTTACCAGGGCTTTCCAGTGATATATAACAAGTTTTTCAACTACTTCCCAATTGGCGCAAAATTTCATATTTGGTGAAAAATTGTGGAAAATGCACCTAAATGTGTGTTTTTGTTGCTTTTAGAGTCTTATATGGGATTTTCTGGGCAGATAAACTCATTGCAAGTGTTAAAAATATTGTTTACACTTCTGGTTCATACTTGGTATGAAAAATGAGATTTTTCTCAAGTGTCGGTTTGAATTCTTTAACGTTCTTTTCACGGTCAATTAGGGTTTTATTGAATTATTAAATTGTTAGTTCATTGTTTTTGTACTCGTTGTACGATCTTTTGTCTACTGCATACGTTGGCTGTCAAAAGAGGCGGGCGTAACTATGACTCATCACTCACGATTTATATAATGCTGTACCTGCGTACTGTGTGTAGGCTTTGTTTGTGTGTGCTTTCTACAACAGACTTCGGGGGATTGTTCTCACCACTCGAATTCTGGCGCGCAAGCGAGCTTCACTAGTTTTAAGCAAAATTTATCACCCCCGCTCTGAAATTTCCCCCAGATTGAACATGGGGGCCTCCAAGTCCTCCCACCTCCCCTTTTTGAAGGGCTGTGGACAAACCAGGCTAGTAGTAATTGCTTTAAGTTTCGTTATGTCTCGAGACCATCAGGTGGATTCTAACGGCGCCTATGTCCGTACCATCGCAATCGGCCTTCCCTCATCTTCTCCGAGACCGGTGCGATTACATAGCGCCGTTAATCGGAGAATGATATCCAATACCAAGGACAGAGTAGTAATGTCCAGCTTTAGTGGTAACAATATCCTGGGACCAGGGAATAACCGGAACCGTTCATTTAAACCGTATCCGGAACCTGGTCTTCGAAATTTATATATAGTAAAACAGATGAAGGAAGAAATGAAGATAGTGGATTTAGAATGCATTAAAATAACTTTTACATTAAACTTAATGTATTGCGATGGCTTACTGCCTTTCTGAAACTTTAAAGAGACTGAAAATGTTAATAATATTTATTTATCGATCAATATGTCGGTTTTTGGACACCCAGAGCCAAAATTGCCTTCCACTATACAGCATTACGTATGTATACTGCGTCAAATTGAATTTGCTTACAACGCTTGGAGCGTAGAATACACACTTTCGCTTAGTCTCCAGTCGCCTCCCTTTACTACATATAACGTTTGTTACATGTTCTGTATGAAAGTTGAAATTATTAGTTTAAGTGATTCTAAGAGAAAATAATGGATAGAAGGCAATTTTCCGATCAGTGGTCAGAGGCACTGTTTAGGCTAGCGTTATACAAGCTGTGCCCGTCAGTTAAATGATAATGATGATAACTTTCTAATCAGAATGCTATAAACGAGATAAACTGTGATGCTGCTCGCACAGTTTCAATAAATGCAGTTCATTGCCAAACACGCAGTTTCTGACTGCGTTGCAGATAACGTTAGTTTACATCAATGTCGACTCATTTACCAAGTTTACTAGTGCACTGGCTGGTGCTAGACGCAATTTGTTAGCCAAGCGCACCCTAAATACTTCTGCCTAAGCCATACTCTGTTACCTAGTTGGCCTGGTTTAATTCGAACGTACCTCGCAGACTTCTGAATGTGTAAAATAGCTGCTACAAGCATCGACCTGGCTTTGATTTGTTAGCAAACTCCTGCAGGTTATGAAAAATTCCTACTGAAATTATGCTCCCTACGTACGTTTCGCACGGTAAATTACTGAAATAATTTTTTCTTTTCTTTGGTTGTAGGTGTTTGATTGTGGAAAATTTCAAACTGTCCAAAAATGTGGAAACCGTAATTCCGGTTCCGGTATGGTTTTTGCCCTCTACCGGAACACGATTTTCGCCGGAACCGAAATTCCGGTTACTACCTGCCTGGGACATTTTGGCTTTTTGAGCAAAACGTAAGAAAGATACCAGTAACTCGAAATTCACGCTTGGTTTCAATTATAATGTGGGTGCAACGTGTAACTATGTTAGCTAAAATGGCTATAGATTGTCATATGACGTACTGTCTGCTTGGTTGTGGCGGCTTTCATCATTTAATGTACAGTTGAAAACTTGAAAACAGTTCAAAACATTTGGTGTCCAGTTGAAACTTCTGGTCGTATAATGATTCTGTCTTGCAATAAAGTGCTTGTCATTCAGTTACATAATGTTATGCAAAGATGTGGTCTGGAAATACATGTATCAGTATTAAATGTAATCAGAACATAGTGTAACGTATATAGTGGAGATTGTATGTTGCAGGAGTGAAAGGTTTTAAATTCCATCTGTGTGTGTGATCAGCCATAACTCGGGAACGACTAAACCTATTTTCATGATCTTGGGCTCATTCCAACCGGTATAGTCGTTTTACTGTGCACATTCCCGGCCCTTTTTTGATTTGGGTCTGGTTCCGGGGGCAACGTGAATGTTTTTTTACCCCATTTTAGTATCCTGAAACAGAAGCAAGGTTATTTTTATCTTAACTTTCGATTTTTTGGTTGGTTTTATTTCATAGTAAAATGTTAAATGCCGTTGCTTCTGCTTTTGTTTTTCGATTAGGACTCCGGCTCTGCAGTTATATTATTTGAAGTATAGTACCCCCGTGTTTCCTCGACCCAAAATTAGAAAATTTGTTTTGACGTCCTGGGCGGCTGAAAAGTTTCACTTGGGGGTTTTCGGTCATGGAAAATTCATTGTCAGCGTTGGTTTACTCTGTGACCCATGGTTTCATGGGTACGGGGTATGGGCCCCCAGGTTCGGGGTAGGAGGTAAAAATGATTTTTTACCCCATTTTAATACCCTTCAAGGAAGCAAGGTTATTTTTATCGTAATTTTCAAATTATTTTTTTCTGGTGGGCTCTATTTCATAGTAAATAGTAGAATGATAGATGTCGATGCCTCTTTTTGTTGTTTTTTTCGATTTAAGGCTCAGGTTTTTGGGGTTTGAGGTATGGCACCCTCATGCTTCTTTGACCCAGAATTCGAAAATTTGTTCATAAGTGATGGGAGGATGAAAAGTTTTAGTTGGGGGTGTTCGCTTATGGGAAACTCATTGTCGGTGTTGGTTTTGCTCTGTAACTCAAGGTTTCATGGGTACGGGAATATGGGCTGCCCCATGGTTCGGGGTCAGAGGCCAAAATGAGGGTTTTTACCCCGTTCTAGTACCCTTTAAGGAAGCCAGGCTATTTCTATTTTAACTTTCGAATTTTTTCTCTGGTGCATGGTTTTTCTTTTTTCGGGGTGTGCAAAGTTTGTGCATGCTTAAATTAAAGTGTGCATTCTCAAATTTCAATGTGCAAAATCAGATAGTTGCTCGAATCCGCCAGTCATCTCTTCCCATTCATATCTTTGCATTGTATATGGTGCCATGTTTATGTATATCGCAATTTTTGTATTAAGACCAAAAGTCTTGGAATACATGTTTTATACATTGGGCGTAAAATTTCAATGGCTAATTTCGCCAATCGCGCAAAACGAGTCTTGCCGCCCCGTCGCACGGCTCGACAACCGAATCAACCTGATCACGACCCCGGAAAATTCAGTGTGCAAAAGTTTGTGCATTCTGAAATTGAGGTATGCATTCTCAAATATAGTGTTCAAATGCACGGGATTTTGCACAAAAAACCCTAGGTAGGTTCTATGTCATAGTAAAATGATAGATGCCGATGCCTCTTTTGGTTTTCGATTAAGGCTTTGTTTCTGCAGTTATGAGGTTTGGGGTATGGCACCTTGGACGTTCCTCGACCCAAAATTCGAAAATTTGTTCTGACGTTCTGGGCAGCTGAAAAGTTTTACTTGGGGTTTTCGGACATGGAAGACTCGCTGCCGGTGTTGATTTTGCTCTGCGACTCATGGTTCCATGGGTGCGGGGTATGGGCCCCCAGGTTCGGGGTCGGAGGTAAAAATGATTTTACCCCATTTTAATACCCTTAAAGGAAGCAAGGTTATTTTTATCGTAATTTTCAAATTATTTTTTCTCTGGTGGGTTCTATTTCATAGTAAAATGATAGATGTCGATGCCTCTTTTTGTTTTTTTTTCGATTTAAGGCTTAGGGTTTTTGGGGTTTGAGGTATGGCACCCTCATGCTTCTTTGACCCAGAATTCGAAAATTTGTTCGGAAGTGATGGGAGGATGAAAAGCTTTAGTTGGGGGTGTTCGCTTATGGGGAACTCATTGCCGGTGTTGGTTTTGCTCTGTAACCCACGGTTTCATGGGTACGGGAATATGGCTGCCCCATGGTTCGGGGTCAGAGGCCAAAATGAGGGTTTTTACCCCGTTTTAGTACCCTTTAAGGAAGCCAGGCTATTTCTATTTTAACTTTCGAATTTTTTCTCTGGTGCATGGTTTTTCTTTTTTCGGGGTGTGCAAAGTTTGTGCATGCTTAAATTAAAGTGTGAATTCTCAAATTTCAGTGTGCAAAATCAAAAAGTTTGCTCGAAACCGCCAGCCATCTCTTCCCATTCATGTCATCTATATCATTAATTCATCTATGTCATAGTAAAATTATAGAAGCCGATGCCTCTTTTGGTTTTCGATTAAGGTTTTGATTCTGCACTTATGAGGTTTGAGGTATGGCACCTTGGACGTTCGTCGACCCAAAATTCGAAAATTTGTTCTGACGTTCTGGGCAGCTGAAAAGTTTTACTTAGGGGTTTTCGGACATGGAAGACTCGTTGCCGGTGTTGGTTTTGCTCTGCGACTCATGGTTCCATGGGTGCGGGTATGGCGCCTCATGGTTCATCGACCCAAAATTACTGGCTTTATTGATTTGTTCTATGTAGCTTGTGCGGTATTGTGTGATATCCACATGTAGCATATTGACCTATGCTATCGAGAGATGATTGGCTGTACGCAAAGTGTGTAGATGTACCTATGCTTCAGTACGTTCTGCAATCTCCATATTCTTACTAGTGTAATAATTTTAGCCTTTTCGGATTGCTGGAGGGAATTGTATTGCTTTCTGATCATTTTTGGTTTTGTGTTTTCATCAGCTGCATATGTAAGTTTGGTGTTTTAGGTGTGTACGAATATAATTTCTGAAAATAGTTTTTTATTCTCTGATCCTGTAGTTCTTAGCTGATCAAATAATTACCCAGTCCTTCACTTCACTCTCTTAAGTTAGTAAACTCTGGGTCTAATAGACCAGAACCGACAAACCTACAATCTTATTAAAATTATTATATACAGTTTTCAATAACTGTAATTTATAACTTGTTCAGTCACGGACAAAAGTAAGTGCGCATAGAACGGACGCAATCGGATGCCATTATTGCGTCCGTTCGAATGCGAACCAAATCTCTATGTGAACGTCCACTCCCAGACGGAAGAGCGTCTGTCCGTGGTTACACTTACTACAGGACGTGACTACTGACTGTATATTTCAAATAAGTACAATAGTTCAGCCGCTTTAAAAATGTTAATCGGTAACTGTCTTTACTATCACGCTTAGATTTAAATACAGTACTCGCCAAAAATGACCGTCGCATTTCGAGCGAATGGCTCGCTCGAGGTTTCGCAACTATTTAAAGTAATAGAAAATTCTATTTTTAGAACAAATTTATATCGAGCGAGCGACAGTCATTTTTGGCGGGTACTGTATATATATTAACGTTCAAGCCACGTATAGACTTACAACTGGTTACACTTTCCACAAATCGCTTCAGCTGGTAATTCTACTTTGTGTCATTTAAATGGTGTCACACCGCCTCACAGTAGTTTAAATTTTAGGTTACAAGCATTGGTTAATATTATTATTAACCTTTCATTGCGTGATCAAAATGTAGATTTCTTGTCGCCCTGGTTTTTATCGGCTAGCGCGATTTTTTTGTATACACGATTATGTTTTTCTCCGGGAGTGTCAACTTTTTTCGACCATACGCGTATCATTTCATGTATGTATAACCTAATATATATATATAAGGAAAGAAATAGCAGTTGACCATGTGTTAATTTCTCGCTAATAACTTGAAAATGATTTGGTTCAAAAATTTGGTTTTATTTCTGACTATAATTGTAGTAACGTACTTGATATAATTGACCGCAACTTGGTTGTGGGAAATATATTTTACAGTGAAATTTTATAATTTGCTCCTTGGTCGCTAACTCGCTCGTTTAGTAGAGATAAAATATTAATCGTAAGCGGTAACGTCTCACTACGCTAGCATAAATAGTGTGTACGTATCGTAACATGGTGGTAGTGCGCCAGTTTTGGATCCTAGTGGCCCTGTTCGAGTCCCGGCTGATTCGTCATTAGATCCCTTGTGTATCATCCAAACCACGTCAAAAATATCTCTGAAGAACATCATATCGGAACACTAGAAGCGCGCTCGGTACGTTATTTTTTCTGTAACAGGTTGAACTAGGCTTTTTATCCAGAAGGGATGCGGATGTCTCTTCAAACACTGTCGTTTCGTCTCTCATTGTTAAATTAAAATTACTATTAAGTTGCGGTGTCTCTTCCAACTCAGCCAATATGTCTACTAGTTTTCTCAACTTTCTTGTTGAAATGGCGTCTAACATAGCGAAAATAATAAGATTTGTAATAGGTGCCAATTTAGTACTGGAGTATGTTTCTTTCGCGATTCTTTTCATTTTTGATGTTAGTTCATTCAATCTACGCTTATCGTCAATTCATTATAATCATATTATGTATAGATAAAATTTTTTTAGATATCATATGCGAATGCAAACTATAGCTGTCAAATAATTGAGAGCTAGCCACCGCCTAGTTTTGTCGTAGTACTGCAAAAACTAGCATAATTACCTTTATACGTTTAACAGTTTAGGTTAGGATGTAATAGGGCTTTATTTGCCGCATCACTCGCCGCTGTGTTTATGCAAGTTCTCTATCTACCGATATAGCGTGGTCCACACCAGAGACGCAGTCCGGTGAGCATTTTACGTCCCAGTTACGGTAGGTACCCAGTGATGACGCCACCTATCAAGGCAGCTCACATATATTTACGTAATAGTTCTGCCAAAACCGTGAAATCCATTCTGGAAAAACTACTGAATATCAAACGCTTTACGAACCGGTATGAAACACAATTTAAAATTGTGTTTTCTGTGGTGTCTTAGCCAGCGATTAGAATCCTAGACAATATGGTAAGTGTCCAAGCTAGATCTAATCAATTTAGATGTGTATATAACTGATTCTTTAATGTTTGAAATTATTTATACACGAACTGCGAGCAATATATTAGAAAATAACGCCGGTGTGAAAAGGATGTAAGAAATACATATTGCTGTACAAAACTGTATGAAATGCATTAAATACTGTTCATCCCGGCTGCAAGAGAAACGCGTGCCCATCTCTCATCCCATCACCCTTTCCACAACCCATTCGTATGGTCAGCCTATTGAACCTTTAGAGCAATCATCATCGCTGAGTGTGTTTCATCAGAACTGGAGTTTCCAACTGGTTTCCAAACAGTCTAAACCTCTCGCGTCGTGCACCTGCAATTTGCAGAAAAATTTCGTTGTATGGCTTGTATTCAATTTGCTGCAACATACAGGATGCTATGTTAAAATCTTTTTCCATAGCATTTGTGAGAGCGTTGCAGTTTTCTTAGTCTTGGAAATACGTATATATACCTCAAAACATCTTCCGTGTCCATTATATATATCGGCAGAGTTATTGAATTATCAATCATCGGTCATTATCGCTTTCTTTCATTTATCATTCATATTTCATAGTCGAGCCTAGCGTGTTTACGAAAGCGATGACTAGCCAAAAACACTGTTTGTTATTTGAAATACGGGACATAGCAGAGTACTATGGTTTTTATCACAGACCCGGACAATAGATGCGACAGTAACTCACTGCGTTACAGGATTCTATCTCGGACTAAAGACTCACTGCTGTTGGCTCAAGGAACCGTGTTCGGCCATCTTCGTTGCTATGGCGCGCTTTCCAGTTCAAACCGCCAAGCTGTTAATTTAAATTTTCAGTTGCTCTCAGGCAAAACCTTTAATGATCGCGTTGTACTTCAGTTACCTGGTTTTCCAGTGTGTTAGAATTTGTGTGGGGGAAGCCGCAAAGCGAGGGTGGTTAGTGAGCCCAGCTATTTGTGGTTGCCTCAACTGGGTAACCGATAAAAAGACGGGTTACCTGGAACGGGTGGTCGATTGGGTCATATAATTTAATTAGGTTTATATTAATCAACCTTGCACCCGTATGGTCGGCTTGTTATTGAGACTTTCGAGTAATCGTCTTCGCAGGACGACGGCAGCTATCTACGTATATATTTGTTTTTTTTGACGTTTTTGAACTGTAAGCTATTTCGCAAACCATCACAGTCAAGCAGGGATTCCAAAAAATTAATTGGCCAACAATTAATGGGACCAATTAATTGATTGGTTGCCAAAGAAATAATTGCATAATTCATTGGCTACCGTCCAATTAACTGCAATTAATTGTGCAAAAATAATTTGATTTGGGCAACGTTGCACTTGTCATTTTGCCAACGTCGGATTGTAAATGTGTAAATTTGCATAGTTGTTTTGCAGATTTTATTAGCAAATGTAGTACGATTCAGCAGATTACCACGTACTGCGTATTGGCAAATTCGTATATCATGGCCGAAGCAGTTTCCAATTCCGCAATTGTTGCGAAGTATTTCCACCAGCCAGATGTTGACGAATCTCCTAATTTGTGGATTTGCAAATGCAATAAAAGTCTTACACAGAAAAAGGGATCTGGATGGACGAATCTTATGAATCGCATACGCAGTCAACATCCGCAGTATAAATTGACAGCGTCGAATCAATCTCAGTTAAGTGTGTATTTCGGCGGAAGCTCCGAATCTCAAGCTGTACCAAAGAAGGCCTCAGCTGCATACGGGTGGCTGGAGTGGGTTTGTGTTGGACTAAAGCCCTTCAGTTTTGTTGAGGATTGCTTGACGAGAAAATACACGAATTTGGCTAAAATCTCTGTTGAGACGCTGAAAAAGTATCTCGAAAAGGTAACTGTTACCGTCGAGAGCAAAATATCGGAGGAGTTACCCCAAAAGTTTGCAATAGCGCTCGACGGATGGACAAGTGGCTCTACCCACTTTGTTGGTGTGTTTGCTTTCTACTCTAACGTACAATTACCACAAAAACTCTGTTGGGGTTTGCGCCACTGTTGACAGAAGAACAGTTAGGAGCTGAACAGCATTATGAATTTATCGAGTTCGTTCTAGGAGTCTTCAATAAAAACGTTGAGAATATAGTGACCATTATTGGAGACAATGCTCCAGTAAACCGTGCACTTGCAGACATGTGCAAGGTTCCGCTAATTGGGTGCCCTCCACACAAGTTTAACTTGGCTTGCTCCGCTTATCTCGAGAAAGATAAACCACTGCTGACGAAAGTAAACGAGCTCATGGGAAGACTGAAGAATCTCAAGCCGGCAGCGAAACTTCGTAGAATAACAGAGCTTAAGCCACTGCAACGTAACGTCACAAGATGGACAAGCACGTTTGACATGATTACTCGATACGTATTTGGATATTTTCAGCGGTGATACAGACTTTGTTGACCTACTGTTGACACCGCGAGAAAACAGCCGAGTTGATGTACTTCTACAAAATGGAGAGCGTTTAAAATCTGTTACGGTCGCTTTGCAACGAGACGATCTTGACCTGGTGGAGGCGCAGTTACTGTTTGATGAAATATTGAAGGAGTATCACTTGGAAGAATTTCAGAAATATCTAAGCCCAAATGCTCCTATAGTTCACAATCATGTCTTTGAAACTGCTGTCCGAAAAATTTTGAAAGGGGAGGAACATGCTCTGACGGTGCATGAAGTAGAAGCTACATTGGCTTTGAAGGCAGAACATCTTCCTGTACACACAGTGGAATCCTGTCCAGAAACCGATGATTTCGCGACCGCGATACTGAGCAAGAAGAGGCGCACTGTTTCACTGCAGCCGAAGTCAAGGTATATAGATTGTCAGTTTATATTGCCGACCTCAAATCATTTAGAACGGTTGTTTAGTCGCGCCGGATATGCGTTCAATGACTATCGCAATAGGCTCTTACCAATAACTTTGGAAATGCAGCTGTTCCTGAGTGCAAATAAGCGGTTTTGGAATGAAGAATTAGTTGCTTCAGCAATAGCGTAAAACTTTTCGTCAACATATTTTTTCTTTATCATGTTTTAACTGGTCAAATTTTGTCTAGTATTATTTACTATTTGTCTCCTTTAAAGTGTTCTTGTAACAATGTTGTGTTCCGGTTTATTTTGACAGTTAATTTTAAAAAAAGGGCCAAAAATAAATGCCCAAACACTGGACATCTTTTGGCGCTAAATGAAACATTTTTGGCATCGCTGATGTTTGGGTTTGGTGTATTTTGTCCAGCTCGGATTCAAAAACCAAAGAATTCAAGAGCGTCCACCTAATAAACGAATAAGTGGGAAATAATATTAAGAATAAGAATAATACCTAATAAATAAATGATAATAATAAATTCTTATATAAAAATAATTGGCAATTAATTGTTGTACCTGATTGGCAAAGTCGACCAATTACAATTAATTGATTGGCGGCGAAATAATTGATTGACAAGAGGCCAATTAATTTTTCGGAACCCCCTGCAGTCAAGACTACATTTTCAACATTTCAATGAATGCCTAATTTCATAGCGCAAACTTTTAGGATGTGAAAAATTTGAGCGACATCTAACTAAAGTGTCCGAGTGCTATCCACTGAAATTATGTATTTTGCAAGCGTATCAATATGGTCACGTCAACGAACCGGGGAGGCCCACCGCATGAACCGGTATCCGTACTGGGAGACGACCAAAGCTAGTATGGGTTGGTCCTACCCTTCTCTCAACGCTCCGCGAGCCGGGGAGGTCCCCAGAATAATGAGTGGACGTAAACTGGGCTAGTTGAAAGGATAAGTCAGATAACTCCAGGTACTAATTTGAAGTATATACTTAATTATTGCAAAGTTGCGATGCGTTTCATTTGTGCTAGAATTAATGCGAAACGCATTTTCCGTCAGTATGCAAAGTATTGCCATGTTAAGAACATTCTGTCGTTTTTCAGGATTGCAATATTTTTTGGTCTATATCAATGTATCGTGGTCGAAAAAGAATATCTGAGTCTGCGAATATCGACAGCATTGGGTCGTGTGACGGTTTTGATATAGAAAACTGATGCGGAAATTGCGTTGAAAGTGAACTGCCGACACGAAATTTGCTATCGGGTTGGTATTGAAAATGTAACTAGTAAACTTAATAAATTACAAAAAGTGAGTGGAGCAACAGACTTAGTATTTGGTATCTTATTTGTGCGTACATGTGTTTCAACTAACTATTTGATCAATTTATAATAAGTATCGCGTTTTAGGCAATTGATGTAAAACCACGATACAAAAAGCTCGCTAGTTAAAAGAAATTGGCTTATTAGTAACATCAACTAATTAGCTAATTAATTACCTAATTAGCACCCATGATTAATCATAGACCTTTAAAAGCCACATAATCATAATCAGCGACATCGAAAACCACGAGCGCAACAAATTCGCAATTTTGAAGTGATCTAAAAATTTGCATAAAATTACGTAATTAGCTAGTTAATTAATCAACTAATCAGCATATACGGCCAGGTTCTAGAGTTTCAGAAATGTCATATTCGCAATCAACGACATAAAAACCCCCGAATGCAATTTATTTTTAATTTTTAAGCACTTTGAAAATTTTCAAAAAATTAGCTAATTAACAATTAATTAGTAATTAGGTAATTGAATTCGAGTGGAACGAGAATTTTCAATTTTGGCTCTGGATGGGGGTTGAGCAGGTCCTATATGTGTGTGTCGCACCTGGATCTCGATAACGGTTGGGCGGATTTTGATGCAAGATAGCTCATTCGAACCGCAATGGTCGATTTAGGTGCAGTGACTAGGCCCGATTTTTGAATTTTTTCCCGTGGGAAAAGTGATGGGGCAAAATGACGTCACGACGAGATATCCGCAAACTAATAGGCCTATTCCATGTAGCTTTACCAGGGCTTTCCAATGATATATAACAAGTTTTTCAACTACTTCCCAATCTGGAGTCTATAAGCTTATAGTTGGCGCCAAATTTCATATTTGGTGAAAAATCGTGGGAAATGCACCTAAATATGTGTTATTTGTTGCTTTTAGTCTCTTATATGGGGTTTTCTGGGCAGATAAACTCATTGCAAGTGTTAAAACTATTGTTGGGCAAATATTTTTTACACTTCTGGTTCATACGTGGCATAAACAATGACGTTTTCGAATTTTTGGTGATAAGTCGTGGGAAAAGCACCTGAATGTGTGTTTATTGTTGGTTTTAGAGTCGGATATGGGGTTTTCTGGGACGACAAGCTCATTGCGAGTGTCAAGAATATTGTGTGGCAAATATTTTTCACACTTCTGCTTCATACTTGGTATGAAAAATGAGATTTTTCTGAAGTGTCGGTTTGAATTCTTTAACGTTCTTTTCACGGTCAATTTAGGGTTTTATTGAATTATTAAATTCTTAGTTCATTGTTTTTGTACTCATTGTATGATGTTTTGTCTACTGCATACGTTGGCTATCAAAAGAGGCGGGCGTAACTATAACTCATCACTCACGGATTATATAATGCTGCACCTGCGTACTGTGTGTAGGCTTTGTTTGTGTGTGCTTTCTACAACAGACTTCGGGGGATTGTTCTCACCACTCGAATTCTGGCTCGCAAGCGAGCTTCACTAGTTAACTAACTAATTAGCATTTTTAACTATTTCGAATAGTAAATAAACACCATATTCATAATCAGCACGGCGAAATGTAGTATGCACCAAAATAATAGCTTTACACTAATTATTAATTGAAAAATATGCATTTTTTGAAATTACTAAAAATAGGCTAACACGCTTAACTAATTCGGTAATTACTATTTAACAAAGCAAATTTTGACAAAATCTATATATATGTCTTGCACCTGTCCGATATTAGGCCTTTCAAACAAATAAGTTTTTTTGAATCGGCCCAGTAGTTATTGAGGAGTTCAACGGACGGACATACCGTGCGGAATTTTCCCCTATGACGAAAACAAAAACGCTTCGTTCCGCTTAATTAATTTCTGTGTGTTTCAAAACAATTGTCTTAGGCTATTTTAAGCTTAACATCACTGTTTAACACAGTATCTGTTAAAGTATATTAGTTACAGACAGAAATAAAAGCAAATTTTTCGCTAAATTTACTATGTGATTTTATAATTTAAATTCGGCGAAAAAGTATATACAAACAACATGGTCAGTTGCGGTCATCACTACAAGCAAATTATTTGCAGAGTGTCGGCAAAAAATTCGCGAACTGTTCTCGAAAAATTATCAGGTGTCCAATTACTATTCGGGAATTCTTCGTGAACGGTTCGCGAAAAATTTGTTTATATTTTTGTCCGTTTATATTATGTATGTATTGAATGATGTTGGTTAGTAATCTGTTTTACCGTGCATTACGGGATAAACCCTGTTATAAAACCATCGGTTCAACCAGTTTAAAATTTGAAATTTTCATTATAATGAGTCAATATGTAACTTCACGCTGAATAACGGTATTTGTTTGAAGGTTGCAGAAAGTGTTGTGGTAAGCAGATCTGTATGTTTTCTGAAGCAGAAAACCGGCTCACTCCGCAACGTACCAGGTTTGACTAAACACATACCTAAACACAAAATGTTAGCCCAACACATATGGCAAAATGAACAGGCTCACTCACCCGAAACCCCACATGTTTAACTAAATTCGAAAAAAATTTTATGTCACTAAATTTATGTTTTCGGCCTGCTGTTTTTAACACCCATTATCGCTATTTATATTGCTAATGTGGTATATACTAGTGTTCTACCGTGGCAAAAATTCTACCGGCGACAGAGCTCACCGAAAGTAATGTGTTCTATTTTCTAGCGCATATATACCATATATAGCACATATACATACATGCCTACAAGGGGGTGGGAGCGAGTAAAACCCCCTCCGGAAAATTCGGACGGACCTTCCTTTCGGTTTGAGGTGAACTCACAGGCGATAATTTGACGCCGGCGACCAAAAAGAGGTCCTCACTACCGCACCGACCCTCTCCCCGCCAGAATAATTTCGTCGGCAACCAGAGGTTATCCCTCGTGGGGGGTTCTGCCATACTGGCATGTATGCATCCCGGCCCCGGCACTTGATAACGATATCGTTGAATGTATGTCCATGTACTCGTTCCAGTTACGTATTGCTGATCATAAAATTGACGATCCAGTTTGATCTGTAGCTATTCAGGTCTGTAAAAAATTTGACGATGGAATAAACCGTCATGAATGATCTGTTAATAGGTATAGAATTCACATAGTTTGATCTGTAGCTATTCAGGTCTGTAAAAATTTAGAAATCATCTAATCTATTTTGTATACAATATACTCTCAACATCATTACACCTAGTGCCTGTTGCATGTCGGCTATTATCACATCGGAAGGCCAAGCTGACGACGGAAGATGTGCCCAACACGAACCAACTTATTTTTGTTATTTCCTTTGAGGCTTGGTGTCATAACCGTCAACCGTTTGTGATAATAGCCGACATGCAACAGGCACTAGGTGTAATGATGTTGTAGAATAGATTGTATACAAAATAGATTAGATGATTTCTAAATTTTTACAGACCTGAATAGCTACAGATCAAACTATGTGAATTCTATACCTATTAACAGACCATTAGAGCGATCCATCGTCTTTTTCCGGACTGAAAGCCAGATCAAACTGGATCAATTGTACCTAACAGATCATTCATGACGGTTTATTCCATCGTCAAATTTTTTACAGACCTGAATAGCTACAGATCAAACTGGGTCAATTCTATACCTATTAACAGATCATTCATGACGGTTTATTCCATCGTCAAATTTTTTACAGACCTGAATAGCTACAGATCAAACTGGGTCAATTCTATACCTATTAACAGATCATTCATGACGGTTTATTCCGTCGTCAAATTTTTTACAGACCTGAATAGCTACAGATCAAACTGGGTCAATTCTATACCTATTAACAGATCATTTATTATTGTTTATTCCGTCGTCAAATTTTTTACAGACCTGAATAGCAATACA